>SNQJ01S0066587.1:39272-50134 GCA_010110895.2 Picea sitchensis
TCATAAATTCACTTTTAATACGAAAATGAATAAAGTGGAAAATAATAATGTGAAACCCAAATGTATTTATGAAAATGATATGACAAAGGTTTCATTGGGCGATGAAATGTAAGGAATAGTGAAGGGAAAGGTGGATGAAAATATGACATTTCTGAGTCCCAACAGCTACAACAACGCACCAACAAAACCCTAACTACTGTCCCTTTCAGCAACACCTGCAAAGCAGATGAAGTCTCACCCGAAGTAGAGGTAGGGGTGGTTGCAAGACTCAGATGTCTGCAACCTTAACTGGGACACAGATCTATGATTGTAATACTCAGTAGATCACTTAGCATCAATAGTTCATCAATATCTAACCAATATTTACTTCACTGATAAAACATAGCATCACATCATTCACATTGATCTAATGTATTTAAGCACTTAGCATAGGTAAATGGATCAGATCTAGTAGATCAAGCACCAAGCACATTCATATAAGTTAGATCTAACATTATTACACATCATTAGCACTAAGCATAAGAAAATCTATCTAGTCATCTCCATGGATGATTTTAGGGGCTAAATTTCGCTCATGGGCTAATTTTCCATGTTTTTTCCAAAAACGAGATTCGTTGTTTTAAAAATAATTCGCCCAAATTCTATAGGATAAAATTATTTTACCTTAAAAATCGCCAAAAATTTATAAAAACTATATAAATACTTACAAATTTGAATATTTTTACAAAAATATCGCCAAACATTTATAGTTGACATATGAAGGATTAGTAATATTCGCCAAGGTTTCTACATTTTAAAATAAATTTCCATCCGTAAAATCATCCCTGATCATCTCAAAGGACTTATAAGATAACACATAAATGCATGAGAACATCGCACATAGCAGAATAACATAGTATTTACATGCTTCACCCCCACCCTGGGGCTACATCCACCAACTCTTCTTCTTTATTAGCTTCTTCAATAGGTTACATGCACAGAGCCTCAGAACCCTACTCTACATAGGACAAAATATCTACGCAACTCACTAGATCCTTCTTCCTTGTGTTACAACACAAAACCCTCCACATTCTTGCTACAATCACTTGCACCTAGCCCTGCAAGTATATCACAATATGCAAAAAATATTTACAAACCCTACTTGCACTTAGCACTTAGCTTATCGGACTTCCATCACACAGGTCTCTTCTCTATAATTCCTAGACATCTATATATCCATACAAAATAGGCCTAATCATGGGTAAACCCATGGGCCAACATCCCATTCTCTACATAATCCCATGAACCCAAAAAGGACCCAAAAGGGGTCGAGATCCTGTGATCTCTACTTCGTCTTGTGCTCTTTCTTCGACAGGATGTCGAAGTCCAAAAATAGGTCAAACTTGACCAGAACCCTCAAAACTTGGTCAAGGGTCAACAAGCCCCCAACACTCACCCATGACTCGTCCCGAGTCACTCTGATTCAGGAAGTTCTACTTCGATCTCTTCGAGATTGGCTTGAACTATTTCGACTTGCTATTGTTCTATGAGCTCTTGTTCAACAAAGTCTTGAATGACTGCATCATTCACAGGTCCTTTCAGGCATTGTTCTGCTGCGGTGCTAACCTGTTCTAGTTCTACTCCTTGGCTCTCGACCTCTATGAACAATTGGTAAGCCTTCTCTTGTGAAGTTTGGAGTCTCTGAGTTACTTCCATAACTCTTCTTTGGATAGCGTGGATCTGTTGTTGGGTGGTTCGCTGCTCTTGAGATCTCTTCATTCTCTCCACAACTGTCAGGGCTTTCAGCTGTGCCTATAGTGTTTTTGCGTGCTACTTTGCTTCCTGGAGCTGTGACTCTAGTGCCTGCAACTCTGGGTTCTCGGTAAGTTTCTCATATGCCTGGGCACTGCGATTAGCGAATTGCTTACATTCTAAGGTAAGGGCCTTTATCCTTTCAACTGTGCTCCTAGCAGTTTCTTCTCTTTCGTCCTTTACCTCCTGTGGAGTCTCAGGTACAGTGCGTAGTTCTAGATCTGCAATGCGTTACTGTAGTTGTTGGATCACTTCTTCAAGTTGCATTACTTTCTTCATGACTTGATCCTCTGCCTTTACTTCTATGATTGTCACAGAGCGAAGTTCTATGTTGATCACTTCCTTCACTTTGAGTTGCTCGGCGAGCAACTTTTCCTTGCCTTGTTGTAGCTGTGCCTTTTCTTCATCGAATTTCGCTTGGAGAGAACTCTTTTCCTGTTCAGTAGCTCGACACTGCTCTACAAGTACTCCCTATACTTGTACCAAAGCCTAGGTGTCTTGTGTTGTTTCCTCTTGTGCTCATCGAAGGCGAGCTTCGACTGTATCAGTGAGTCGGTGGAGTTGGGTTGGCTAATATCCCAGGTCTGGTGTTCCCAGTGGAAGAGGTGCAGTGGAGACTATGTGGCTAGACTGTGGTGCATGCTACACCCCTTGGAGCTCGACCTCAATTCTATTGTACATCTCCTCCTACTTAGCTTCTTTCTTCTTTGCTATCTCCATTGAAGCATCATTTAGGGTTGCTATGATGAAATTTAAATCATTAGAGGTGAGGACAGTCTACATCTTAGTTATAGGGGCTTTTGATCTCTTCTGGGAGGAATTTTTCAGGGGGGAAACCTTCCTTTCCTTCGAGGGGTCCTCCTCATATCTCGACGATGTTACTTCACCTTTCCTTTGTTCAGATTCTGTGCCATCTATCTCTTTACCATCACCTCCTTTCTCTGGTGACATGGAAGCAGTCTTCACTGAGGCACTGTTTAAATCTTGTACTTCATCAGTCTTCTTTGTTTTGCTAGGTCTGGGTGTATCCTGAGTAGTTTCTAGAATTTCGAAGTCGGAAATCTCCGTAGGGTCTACTGGAATGAGGAGGTCCACTAACCAGTCCTTGGTGATATCTTCCAAGTCCTCCTCCATCAGCTTGTAATAGGATTGAAGTTGTTGCTTGTGCTCGTTGGCGCGCGATGTGATATAAATGAAATGTCGATCAACGTTGAACTTCATCATAGGTCTGAATCGATGTAAAGTGTTTGGTGTGATGTGAGGCTCAGACTGGATGGCTATCTTCAATTGATTGTAGTATGTATGGAACATGGCATTTGAATACCATTGCTTATTCATGTCACTTGAGTACCACAATGTACTGAACTTCGCGGTCAATGGTTCGAAAGGCTCGATGTCTGGGAAGGTCGCACCTTCTGGCATCTCCCAGGCAATGAAAGGGATCAGGATCAATAGCAAGCTAAAATGAAATTCATACCCTTGATCCTAGGCTTCTCTATAATCGAGTTCTAATTGGCCCACCAGGTACTTCACCCAGTTCATTTGAAGACCTTCTGCGCACTTCTCTGCGAGGTCAACTACAAAACTGATGACTTGGGTGGCTCGGTTCTTGCGTACTAACTTTCCTGCGATCAATTGACAGGAAAGGCACAGTACACCACTCTAGATAGAATATAAATTTTAGCCTCGCATTCCCTTATCGACATCGTCATAGGTGTCCTTGATACTTTGGGTGAGAGAGCAGTGCATGGCTTTTCCAGGATATAAATCATGTGGGTCAGGTCCTTGCATACTCAAACACGTGATCTGATTGATCAAGGTTGGATCAACTATGATATGGTGGTTTAGCCACAAATATCCGCCATGGTAACAAGACATCAACATCTTGACACATGCATTCACCTCTTGGTGTCTTCTGAAGTGGGGAATTTTCATGACGTTGAGCAGAGTGGACTGCGTGAGGTTATGGGTCCATGCTTGGGGAATTACCTTTGAGTTTTTTCCTTTTGTTCTATTCAAATACTTATGTGGAGCTAACATGTTGTAGACTTTGCGATCTCCAAGGTTTAAGTCACTAAACTTCAACGCTGTGATCTTATCTTGGTCTGATCGAACTGCACGGATCCTCTTTGGGAGGTATGCAGTGACCAAGGCATACTCAAAATCTCTAAGTATGCTGTCGCGGTTTACAACACCGCTCAAAGGTGGTATATAGGTGGGTAAGATAGTCGAGATCAATTTAGAATTCGCTAGATTATCCCCGTGCTTGGCTCGCTTCTCATTAGATGGTCGGGATGGTCCCGCTCTGTGAGCAGTCGACGATGATGCTTGAACTCTTTTCGTCGATGAAGACTGTACACCTACAGATAATCCTCTCTCTGACATGACTCTTTCAGTCATCCAGTCGAGGAGTACTTTTGTCATTGATTCTTCGACTGCGTTGAGCTCATCGGACATATGCGCTCGGTATTAATGCTATTGGATTCACTACAATGAAAAATACGACAAGAATGCGATGATCACTGTGCAAAACTCACTTAGTCTATGGGCTCAAATTATTGGTTAGCAAAAGTGTTCTCGGTGCATGGCGAGACGGGATAAATAGGTAACTCGATAATGGGTCTCTTGCAATAGGTATGGAGCCTGCATTAAATTTGTTATTTCCATTATGCCGCCATTCAATGGTCTAATGGTGAGCTATAAATTCATTTCTACCTATTTGGGGCATTATTCGAACGGATATATCGTTCCCAACAGCTATATTGGTTCACCATGGCGAAGTGCCATGTGTCGGGGTTATGATATCCCGAAGAAGCTCCAATTTTGCAATTTTTCCTTCTGCAAAGTTCCCTGTGGCTCTTTCTGCAACTTAGCTCTCATCTTACTTAGTTTCCTAGCCTTCTTTCTAGTGAGCTTTGTCTCAATATTCCTTTTCCCATTCTAATTCTTATTTTCTTTTGACATAGTTACTTCACGTTATTGAGATTCTTTCCTAACATGCAAGGGTAATACTTCTTCTTTATCTGGGGTAGGTACTTCAGTCTTCTGTGGGTCCTCTAATGTTCTTGCAACTTCGACATCTGGGTTTCTGGTGTTAAATTGCTTCGATCTATTCTCCTGTTCTTCAATCAAGTGTGCGATCCTTCTAGTCATGAAATCTTTTAACTCTTGTTTCTTCTGTGCCAAAACTTCTTCTTATTCCTTTCGTCTGGCTTGATCTTTGTCAATCCAATATTTTCCTAGTAACATGGTAAATGGGGCACTGTCCTCAATAAATTTAATGATCTCAAAATCTTCTTCTGTCGAAGTTCCCTTGGCCTTCATAGGTATCTGAGCGAGTTTTCCACATAGGGTTATCATTTTTCCTTTGAATAGTCCTATTCCTCCTAATGAAGAAATCATAGAAGGCCTCCCTATATCTTCCCAAGTTCTCTCTGTCATGATATTCGCCTGTGTTTCCTCATCTAGAACACAGTCAATGTCGAAGTCTCCTATTCTTGCTTCAAGGCATTCTTTTTCTTTAAATATCTCTGATAATTTGACATGTCGGTGGTCATTCAGGGTTTCTTTCACTTGTAGAAATACTTTCTTTGACTCTGTCTGTGGTTCTGCTATTTTCTAGGGCAACCCAATACTTCATGGTCCATAGCTTTACAACAAAGACAACTAGGTCTTTTCCCAGAGAATTCCTTAGCAAGATGTCTCGGTCTTCTGCAAGTGTAATAGAGGGTTAATCATCTATTTCTTTTAAATGATCCCCATCCTTTCCTATACTGTGCACTAGGATCATAGGAGCTAACCTGCAAAAATTTCTTTCTAGGATCCTGCATCCATTTGTTAGTCCAAACATTCTTTCTATGCATAGGTATAACATATATTTCACTATTCTTATCAGATCTACTCATATCAAACCTTCTTCCATCTATTAGTGCCCTATTTTTCAAGCTAGGACATAATCTATCAAACATACCTAAATCCCTACTTTAGAAACAAAAATTTCCACTTATCTTACTTTTTCAGAGCACAAATCTTCCAGATCTAGAACTTTTCACTATTCTTACCTCTATCAGAGAAAAGAGCTTATGGATCTTACCTCTTTTCTTCATATATAACCTCTTTTCTTGGCATGGAGCTTCATAAGTCAGGTAGAATGTTGCACACTAGGGCAACAAATCTATGCACAGAGCTTTCAAAAACTTCAGATCGAATCTTTGCACAAAGCTTCTTCTTTCTCAGTTCCTGACAATCACAATTTCAGGTCCTGACAACAAAACCATTTGTTGGCATAGGGGTAGACCCAGTTTTCAACGCTACAACAATGCACCAACAAAACCCTAACTATCGGCCCTTTCGGCAACACCTGTGAAGCAGATGAAGTCTCACCCCAGGTAGAGGCAAGGGTGGTTGCAGGACTTAGATGTCTGCAACATTAGTTGGGACACATATCTATGATTGTAATACTCAACAGAGCACTTAGCATCAATAGTTCATCAATATCTAACCAATATTTACTTCGCTGATAAAATAGAGCATCGCATCATTCACACTGATCTAATGTATTTAAGCACTTAGCATAGGTAAATGGATCAGATCTAGCAGATCAAGCACTAAGCACATTCATATAATTCAGATCTAACATTCTTACACATCATTAGCACTAAGCATAAGTATATATATCTAATCATCTCAAAGCACTTAGAAAATAACACATAAATGCATCAGAACATCGCACAGAGAAGAATAACATAGTATTTATGTGGTTCAACCCCACCCTGGGGCTACGTCCACCAACTCTTCTCCTTTATTAGCTTCTTCAATAGGTTACATGCACAGAGCCTCAGAACCCTACTCCGCATAGGACAGAAGATCTGCACAACTCACTAGATCCTTCTTCCTCGCGTTACAGCACAAAGCCCTCCACAGTCTTGCTACAATCACTTGCACCTAGCCCTGCAAGTCTCTCACAATATGCATAGAGTGTTTACAAACCCTACTTGCACTTAGCACTTAGCTCATCGGGCTTCCATCAAATAGATATCTTCTCTATATTGCCTAAACATCTATATATACATACAAAATAGGCCTAATCATGGGTAAACCCATGGGCCAACATCCCATTCTTGTTACGTAATCCCATAAACCCAAAAAGGACCCAAAAAGGGGCCGAGATCCCATGATCTCTACTTCGTCTTGAGCTTTGTCTTCGACAGAATGTCAAAGTTCCAAAATAGGTCAAACCTGACCAAATCCCTCAAAACTTGGTCAAGGGCTAACAAATTGCAAGAAATTCTTATCTAATTCTGCACACTCTTCAAAATCAATTGATGCATCACAAACAAAAATTTAATACAATCTTACAATCTTGCAATTCTGGAAAATTACTTCATTACAGTCTTAATGAGATGTTCCATTTGATGGCTTATGTAATGAAAATGATGGACTCCCAAATTTTCCTGTGCTGCCACACTTTGCAATCGATTCTAATAGTGAAATCGGAAATGAAATCAAAACAAGAAGTACAGAAAAATAGAAATCTATACTAATAATTTACAATGATCTTACCAAGCTGGATCGGTGGCCCTTGTCGATGCCAACATGGAATATTTTATATCAGTTGATGCTAAATGCTAAGAGACACACAGGATCATTGAATTCAAACTTCCATTGATCTTCAACAAATGAATTTACAAAAGGAGTTGGTTCAAAAATCCAATTTGCAGCATACTAATTCCTCTCCCTTTTTGCTTAGCCATCACTCAATTTATATGCTTTTTACATTACAAATTTGTATCTAGACAATCCAATCCAAATCAAAACCATTTTCCATCAATGGAGGTTGAGTACAACCATTATCTAATCAAGGAAATGCAGTTCCCACGAATCTGGGCATGATCTTAGAATTTCTGGAAAATTGGCAAAGATTTAGGATGGATCATGCCCCCTGAGCTGGAGGTCCATATGTGTGAGATATTGGGATTCTGGCTCAAATTTCTAAATGAAAATACCTCTATGGACAAAACCCATGTCCTCAAAGTTTTATATTCAGCGTTATTGGTCCAAAAATCGAGGTGAAAATCCAGTACCAGAATGCTGGTACCGAAACCCTGAAGGTAGATGTTTAGTAGCGGAATACACACAGTCACACCATGAGTACCAGACTAGCATAGAATAGGTGTTGGTATTGTATTTGACACCCAAGAAGTACCATATCAATGTTTCTTAAGAATCAAATGATTAGGATCGTGAAAAATCAAACATTTAATCGTTTTAACTAAAGAAAACTAAACAGACCATGCATTAATCATAAGTTACCTCTTATGCACATGAACAAGGTCATCAATTGTATTTATGGAGGAAACAATCAAGTATATACTCATAGCACAGGTAAAATTGACTTAGATAGAGACAATATAGGGTAATAGAGGTGTCAATACCGAGACTCAACAATTCCAAATGATCCAAGACTAGGAGGTCAAGAAACCCTTTGGAGGGAAGGGGGTTTGTGCCAATGTTGCACAAAAAACTAAAGGTACCACATATTTGGAACTATTTTGAGTCCGAGCACAGGAAAGGGGAGCATTATGGAGCAGGTGCATGCATAAAAAGAGCATTACGTAGGAAATAAATGAAGTTCACTACTGCTTCCCTCATTTGAGATGCAAAATCCATTGTTGAATGGTGTTCTTCAGTAATGGGAGAGTGAACAGGAACCCGTGAAGACCATTCACACAAGAAAGGACATGTACATAGATATTTTTGGGAGGTGGTTGATGTAGATCGATCACAGTGGTATGAATTCAAAACAATCCAGGGCACTCGTGGATTCCATTCAGTTAGAACATCAGATAATGCAATAGTTGAAATATGGATGAGAAAACTCTCTTGCTTATGTGTTCCATGTAGTAGTAATGAATGGGATGATTGTGAATCAAAAAAATGGGTTGATAGATGGGATCATGTATCACTCCCTATTGGTCAATGTATAAATATGGAATTATCAGAATTGGAGGAGGATCAATCAAGTATTTTAGTAGATTATGATCCTGTCTCAGATCTTATACTACCAGTTTTGTTGAACCCTTCTATTAAATTTTGAATAACTAAAATGAAAGTGTCATGCTTTGGTCATTTAGTGGATTCACATTTTGGCACTCTATTTTTTACAGGGCACATATACACAGTGGTTGCCCCAAGAGATAATAAATGGGACACTAATTGTTGGATGGAACGATGCTTATATGGAAAGTAGACCCTCATGCGATTAGTAACAGAATCTGAAGGAATTGAGTTTTCGACAGGGTCGATGGTTATTTAAGGAGAATATCTGACGCAGGATGAAAAAACATGAAAGAAAGGTGGTTATGTATTTCAAGATTATAAACTAGGTCAACTTGTATACTACTTTACAAACTTGGTTATTGTTACAAAGCTCCAACTACAAACAATTCCAAGTAAGAACTCATCAAAGGTACAATATTTCTTACCTTACTCTAGGCACGAGAAGTTAATGGAAACCATCAGTATTAGAAGTGATCTCGATGGTCTAATTGAATGAACATATAGGTATGTAAAACAAATAATTTTGGCTTCATTTTAACTGTTGTTAAAATATACCTTGCCTTAAAATATACCCATGTCATGCCTTGCTTTACCTTGCCTTGCATTGCCTTTCCTTCACTTTCCATGCCACGCCATGTCTTCACTTTCCATGCCATTCCATGTGTTTCCTTCACTTGACTTTCTTTTCATTCACTTGCTTTTCCATGCCTTTCCTTCACATGACATGCCTTTCCTTCACATGCCATGCCATGCCTTGTCTTCACATTCCATGCCTTTCCTTCACATGCATTTCCTTGCTTTCACATGCCATGCCTTTCCATGCCTTCACATTCCATGCCATGCCTTGCCTTCACTTGTCATGCCTTGCCTTGCCTTTCCTTCACTTGGCATGTCTTGCCCTGCCATGTATTGCCTTTCCTTTCCTTCCCTTCACTTTACATGCCTTTCCTTCACTTGCCTTTCCTTCACTTGTCTTTCCTTTTCCATGCCTTGCCTTGCCTTTGCTTCGCTTTCCTTTCCTTGCCTTCACTTGCCTTGCCTTTCCTTGCCTTCACTTTCCTTCACTTGCCTTGCCTTTCTTTGCCTTCACTTGCCTTTCCTTGCCTTCACTTGCCATGCCATTCCTTGCCTTCACTTTCCACACCTTGCCTTCACTTTCCTTGCCTTGTCACTTTCCATGCCATTCCTTTCCTTCACTTTCCTTATAACTTGCCATGCCTTGCCTTCACTTACCTTTTCTTGACATCCCTTGCCTAAACATATGTAAGCTAACAATGAGAAAAAACCTAGTGCCATAGATACTCCAACAAACGGTTTTATGGTGGAAAAAATGACAACCAAGCCCCCCCCCTAGTTGAAACTCGATGTTATGGATCCAATGCAACTGACGATTCTCCCATTCGAATCTCGGTTTGAGTTTTATCACAAGTTGAAACTCGCGTCTTCAAGTCATCTAGTGACACGTGGCCAATTTGATCTGGGGGCATAAAATCCAAATTGAGAGGCATAATGAAGTTTTGTAAGATCCCACAAGTCTATTTGGCCAAGGCCCACGCAACTATAGTACCCAAAAATTCCCAACACAATGTTCTTGAAAATAAACCTCCTCTTCAGAAATCACACTATGCATCATTGACCAAAACCCTAGTGCTGAAGATACTCCAACAAATATTTTTAGTGGATGGAATGACAATAGAGCCCCCCCTCCAGTTGAAACCCGGATCTCTGGATCCAATGTAACTGACAGTCCTCCCATCTCAGTCCCAGTTTGAGATTTATTGCGAGTTGCAACTTGCCTCTTCAAGCCATTTAGGGACATGTGGCCAATTTGGTCTGGGGGCATAAAATCCAAACTGAGTCGCATAACAGAGTTCCATAATATCCCACAAGTATATTTTTCCAAGGTCCATGTGACTAAACTACCCACAAATGCCCGACACAGTGTTCTTGAAAATCGAACTCCTCTTCAGAAATTGCACTAAGCCTCATTGACCAAAAACCTAGTGTCATAG
>SNQJ01S0066587.1:53233-69136 GCA_010110895.2 Picea sitchensis
CAGGTCAGAGTCATCTTGGCAAGCTCTTTAAGAGTAGAACATTCATGGTGGATATTTGTAAGTGATCTTACATTATTAATGCAATAAAGGAATATCGTTTGTTGGGGTTTTTCTCCCTGTACAAGGTTTCCCCAGGGTATATGTGTTGTTGATGTGCATGCTTATTTATCTACATAGTTATTGCTATTTGATTATGATTTGGTATGGTTGAAGTGTATTAAGCTGGAATCAAAGTATTGAGGAAAATAAAAGAATTAATCCGCATAAGAAATCAAGCTCATAATTTAACATGGTATTAGAGCTTAGGGTTTTTTAAGCATGTTGAAGTGCAACAACAGGTACACACATATCCAAGCTAGCTTGATTAAGTTTCCAGTGTGAGGTTCATGGCATCCTCCATTTCAGTCAGGGTCGAGGATAGGCTCGAAGGAGCTACCCACTTCAATGTGTGGAAGCTATGGATAAAAAATATCTTGCAGGAGCATGATCTTGAGCAGTATGTGACCACAGTGGTGGAGGAACCCATGAATAATGGAGGAAGAGTGGCCTTCAGGAAGAGTCAAGAAAAGGCCAAGTGAATCATCTTTGACTCAGTCAAAGACAGTATAATGCCTGCAATGAATTCGTTAATGACTGCCAAGGATTGTATGGATACCTTGGTGAATCTATATGAGAAACATGCTCCAAGTCAGAAGATGACACTTAAGCACAAGCTTAAGTATTTGAAGATGGAGAAAGGTGAATCAGTGGCATCTTTCTATTCTAGGATAGCCTAGATCAGAGATCAGATTTTGGTCACAGGGGTGACAGTGGACGATGATGATTTAGTGCAAGCCATTTTTTACGGTCTTCCTTCTTCATGGGAGACCTTCTTATCCAGTGTAAGTGGGAGAGAGATTCAACCCACATTTGAGAGGTTATGGCATGATTGCCTCCAGGAGGAGAGTCACACATCTACCAGGACAGATCCAACGAAAGAATAGCACTTAGCTTTAGCATCAAGATTCAAGGGAAAGAAGAAAGGCACTTTCCAGAAAGGATCTCAGAGGAAGCCAAACACCAAAGGTACATTCAAAGGAAAGAATATTGATACATCTAATATTAAATTATTTAGTTGTAATAAGTTGGGTCATTTTTCTAAAGATTGTTGGTTTAGAAAGAAATATCGTAGGAAAGGGAAACATCATGCCCCAATTGTTGAGGATGATGAATCCAAAAGAAATCAGAAAAGTACTTCTAATGAGAAAGAAAATAGAAAAGAATATTACTTGGTTTCTTCCTTATCCAGTTCAGTTTTTATGGGGCCAAAAAGTTGGTTAGTAGACAGTGGTGCATCAAAGAACATGACAGGGTTCAAGGAGATCCTCATAGATTTCGAGACAAAATCTTTTGCAGAGCATGTTGAGCTTGGGGATGACAAATGTTACAAGATAGAGGGAGTAGGATCTATCTCCTTCAGATTGGAATCTGGGGCTAGAATTCATGTTGATAAAGTATTATATGTTCCAGGGCTCAAGAAGAATCTACTATTAGTTGCAACCCTTGAGGACAAGGGATATTGGGTGATTTTAAAGGACATGAAGGTACTACTATGGGCTAAAGGTAGCCACTTAAGTACAACAAAACCCATTGGAACTCACAGTGGAGGACTGTACGTCATGTAAGGACAGTCAATTTAGGCATTGCCTCATGATGTGACTAGCTCTAGCAAGTTGTGGCACATAAGACTTGGACATCTTCATTACAAAGCTCTTCCATATCTACAGAACATGGTATGTGGCATGCCCTCTATTTCTCTTAGTAACAATGAAATTTGTAAGAGATGCATGCTAGGCAAAAATATAAAGAAATCATTTCGTAGTAGTGACAACAAAGCTCGGGGCATCTTAGATATTTCTCATTCTTATGTATGTGGTCCTATGTCATCTCCCTCACTCATTGGTTGTTTGTATTATGTCATTTTTATTGATGATTACTCAAGAAAATGTTGGATATATTTCCTTAAAGCTAAAAGTGACACATTTCATAAATTTAAAGAGTATAAAGCCTTTATTGAAAAGAAGATAGGGAAACACATCAGAATCATTAGAATAGATAATGGAGGAGAGTTTGAATCTCTCCAGTTTGAGGATTTCTACAAGTCAGCAGGAATCAAGAGACAGTTGATCGTGCCATATAAACCTCAACAAAATGGAGTTGCTGAGAGGAAAAACGTGACAATTTGTGAGGCAGCAAAAGCAATGATGTTTGACTAGGATCTGCCAAATTCTTTATTGGTAGAAGCTACCTCCACTGCCATGTATATTTAGAACAGGTGTCCACATGCTATCTTGAAGGACAAGACTCCTGAAGAGGTCTTCTCAGGGATCAAATCTGAAGTAGGGCATCTAAGGATATTTGGGTGTCCTGTGTATATTCATGTCCCTAAGAAAAAGAGGACAAAGATGGAACCCTCAAGAAAGAAAGGGGTTTTTGTGGGGTACAATGATAACTCCAAGGCTTACAGGATTTATGTACTAGGTCAGAGGAAAATAGAGGTAAGCAGAGATGTGACTTTCCATGAGGAAGCCGCATTTAAGAAATCTAGAGAACTCTAGTAGGAATCAGAAGCAGTTCAGACATCTTCACCCTCTTCTAAAAATGAAGAGTCATATGATCAGAGGGAGGAACCTTGTGAAGGGCCAAGTAAGGAGCCCTAGAATTCAGTTAAGTTGTTAGAAAGAACTCTTGAAGAACCTCTAGCCAAAAGGAAGCTAGGGTGGCTTAAAGAAATAGTGCAGGAAGAAGAAAGGATAGCTTTTCCCAAAGGATTTTTCAAGGAAAGGAAGAGGCCTCATAGATTTGGAGGCTATGTTGCACTGATGAGAAACATTAGTGATGTCGAACCTTCTTCATTTGAACAAGCAGATAAATTACAAGTATGGAAGGATGACATGCTTGAGGAATATAGGTCTATTATAAAGAACAATGTTTGGGACATTGTGCCGAGGCCAAATGACAAATCGGTGGTTTCTTCCAAATGGATCTATAAGATCAAATATGTAGCTGATGGTAGTGTGGAAAATTTCAAAGAAATATTTGTAGCTAGAGGCTTCACTTAGAAAGAAGGAATCAACTATGAAGATACTTTTTCCCCTGTATCCAGGTATACCTCTATTCGAACCATTATTGCTTTAGCTCCCATTCTTGGTTGGAAGCTACATCAGATGGATGTAAAAACAACATTATTGAATGGAAATATTGAACATGAGGTCTTTGTGGAACAACCATATGGTTTTGTACTTCATAACAAAAGAACTTATGTATGCAAGCTAAGGAAGGCCTTGTATGGTCTTAAGCAGGCTCCCAGATTTTGGTATGACAGGATTGATGGCTTTCTTAAAATCCCGGGATTTCGAAAAAGTGATGTTGATGCAAATGTGTACTTCAAGATAAGAGGTAACCAACCTGTTATACTAATCCTATATGTTGATGATCTCTTTCTAATAAGAGATGAAGGGCTAATAGCCTGGTGTAAGAGGGATCTAACCTTAGAATTTGAGATGAAAGACTTAGGCTTAATGCATTACTTCCTAGGATTGGAAGTATGGAAAAGACAGGGAGAGATATTTCTGGGACAAGGAAAATACACAATGGATGTACTAAAGAGGTTTGGTATGATGGACTGAAAATCCATGTCTACTTCAATGATTACCAACCTAAGGAAGATGCATGATTATGATACAGGTTCAGATTTGGTGGATCCCACCATACATAGGCAGCTGATTGGATCATTGATGTACATGATCCACATTAGGCCAGATATATGCTATGTAGTGATTGCAATGAGTCATTTCATGACTAAACTGAGACAGAGACATTGGGTGGTAGCAAAGCACATCTTGAGATATCTCAGAGAGACCATTACTTATGGTCTAAGATATACATCCAGTGGTGGTTTATTTATGCATGGGTATGCAGATGTTGACTGGGCAAGAAGCCAGTTGGATTGGAAGAGTACTTCTAGATACTACTTCAGATTATGATATGCTATGATCTCTTGGTCAAAATGGAAGCAAATATCCATTGGAGAAAGTACAACAGAGGCTGAGTACATTGTAGCAAGTGATGCTAGCAAGGAAGCAGTAGGGCTCAGAAAATTGGATTATGGGTTGTTTGGTGACAAGCTCGAGACGATGGTTACTTGGATAAGAAAGATCCCACAATATCAGGGAAACCATTAAAAGGATAACCATTCGAATGCCAACCCATTCTTCTAGAAGAACCCCTTCTAGAACCATCGAGACTTCATCTTTTTCCAAGCTTTAGAATGAGTTCGCACCCTAGATCTGTAGCACAGTGCGAGAAGTTCGCACCCTAGCTTAAGGAAGCCTGCAAGAATGGGTCATTCTCGCACCCTAGTATATTAGCAACCTGTGAGCTCTCTTCAAAAGTAAGTTTTATGGGAGGAGATGAATGCCACTTTTCTCAAGAGAAAGTTTTTATGAGGAGTCTGAGTACACCATCATCAATACACCATCAAGATTGACCAAAATCATGGGTAACAGAATGCCCCCCAAAGTATGAGGTCGGAATTAGTGATAGCCGAAAGACTTTGTAAGCTGCATGTGTGTGTCAGAAACCAGGAGCGCACCTAATCGAAAACCTTTGAATAACCAAGCATCTGCAGAATATAATATATATTAATTCTGAGGTAGGCATTCCCATACTCAGATCACAGATGGATGACATTGTAGACATAGGTCATGGCCACCAATCATACACTGTGGATCCATGCCGTCAAAACATAGCATAGCCACCAAGAATACACTGTGGATCTATGCGAGAAAATTCAAATTAAGACGACATAGCCATGAGTCATACAAAGTGGATCTATGTGTCGCAAATTTATACATATTCCATCGCAACTTGGACAAAGAGATGATATCCAGGGTCTTCAAACTCGTCGCCCAAAAGTACAAATCCAACCATGCGATTACATGTGTCGAAGTCGAACATGGTAGAAACCACTTGATTACCGGTCATTGATGAAACCGTTAACAAGTGCAAGGGAAATCACCATCGATGTCAATGATTCCCAAGGTACACTAGTACAATCCCTCGAATGTGATTGAATGAGTTGAAGTTGAACATCTGACAGAATCTTTCGATCAGAGGTCAATGATGTAAACCCACTGTCGAAAGTGAGGAAACCTGCCATTGAGGCATGCAAGTTCCAAGGTACCAAAGAATTTCTAAGTCTTGTTTTCGGATAATGAGCTGAAGTCGACGGAACAAAACTCGTCACAGGAGGGCCTTGATGTATCCCCCATCAATGAAATGAAATGAGTAACAGATTTTGAAGGTGAAATGGAGTATGACGTAAATTGGACTGGACACAGGGAAGGCCGACATGGAGAGAATGGACAACTGCAGATGGCCGACTCAATAGAGGTTTCGGATGAACTTTTCTTGAACATATGAACGACACGACCAATGATTTGGCAGCATTGACTTAGAGATGACACAAGGTATCACCTTGTAGCAAATCGAATGAGAGACAAATGGATTTCCCAAACCGACTTCAAATAATGAATAGGGGGTGTCATGTTCAAGAGTAAAACTTACTGCCAATCAATATGAAGATGAAAACTTATCCCTTTCCCAAATTTCCCCCCACCATTTCTGGCGAGTACCTCTTTATTTTTACGCAAGCTTGAGGAGGATAACATATGCTTGTTGATATAAGCTTATCCTTTGGATAACTCCTTCGGAGTATGTTTAACGAACCCTAAGAAGGAGTGGTTCGGTCCCATTACGGGTCTGTCGATGTTTGTTTAACGAGTCCAAAGATAGAAAACTTGAAGGTTTTTCATGATTATAGAGTCTGGAAAAACACTTAAAAGAGAAGTCTCTCAGTTCCTTTTTCATAAAATAGTCTGATGAGACCGAAAAAGAGATAAATTATTGCCCACCAGATGCTTTCTTCAAATACTTTATCGAGCATGAAAATAGCAAGGTCGCTCGGCTATCTTTTCATGTTTAGAGAGTCTAAAAAGAGCTTAAAGAGGACTCCAGGGGGGTTCCTTTTTCGTATATCCTTGTTGAGCCCGAAAAAGTGATAAAAGTATGCTCGATCGCGTTCTCATGTATTTTTGAGCATGAGAACGGTCAAAGACCAAGCTCGAGGTTTTGTACAAAAACCATAAAAAACAATCAAAACATGCAATGAAAAAGAAAAAATATGTCTGCATCCCTGTATATGAACATCGAAGTCATTATGCTTGCAAAAGTTACACTCAAAAGGGCATTAGGGATTAGGTTTTGATCAATAAATAATTATAAAAATTCAATAACATGGTAAAAGTAAATATAAAGAAGTAAAACTCTTTTCACCATATCATTTTCACTTTACCACTATTTGAGCCCCAAAACCCCTCTTTTACCCTCGAAATTCGGCGTCAGATTGCGGGAGTTACGAGCATCCATTCGACGAACCATCAGCGGTAGTGAGGTAGGCACTTTGTCCTCTACTCTTTCATGGTTTAATTTTTTATTTTCATGGGAAAAAACTATCATTTTGAGTTTGTTTTGGGGTTTAATATGGCGCTCAACCATTCTCGCAGGTGGGCTACACGGGACCTACGAGAATGGGTCATTCTTGAGGGTGAGTCCATAGTAGCCTGCGAGAACCTTGCACTGTGCCTAAAGGGCAGATGCGAGAACCGTAAAGCATAATTTTTTTTTGAAGTTTAGCTCAATGAAAGAGAACCAATTTATGAATAAAGTTATTAATCTTCTTCTTGTGCTTCTTATGTAGGTATTTAGCGATCACAATGGTTCTGGAATGGTGCGAAAGGGAGCACGAAGAAGATAATTCCATTGCCGGAAATCATCCGCCCACCATTGCCGCTTTGAGAAACTATGGTATTCTGAAGTACTTTCGTATCCCAGGCATGAGGGTCCAAATCAGGTTATTAGAGTACCTTGTGCATATGTGGGATCCCGATCAGCAAGTATTCCATGTAGGGGTTCACACATTGTCCATAGATATTGAGGAAATTTACTTCTTGACAGGACTGTCATGGCGTGGGTACCACGTGAGCCTGACTATTAGCAAAGGTGGTGGGCTACCCATGAGTGAGTACTGTCGCTTACACTGTGTTCTCGAGGCAGAGAGGAAGAAAGGGAAAGTAGTTTTTTGGGGAGTGCAGGATTTGACCCTCCGTACTATCGTGTTCACCATTGCTCAGATGGCTAGGAGATCCTCTCCTCACATGGCGCTCCAAAGTTACTTTTAGTATGCCATAGAGTGTGCTGAGCCTCGGGTTTTTAACTGGGCATATGTTGTGCTTCGTAGCATGAAAAAGAAGTTGACCAAATGCAGACGAGGCGACATGAAGCAATTCGGGTATGGGTCTTTATTAGTGTTCTTCTTTCTCGAGAGGGTTCCCTTACTGAGGCTGTAGGTTGAGTGGAATTTGTCGGCTCCCACGGATCCAAGAATGTCAAGATGGTGTCAGCTCATGGCCAGGCACATAGTTGGACAAATTATTAAGTATGATGATACCTTCTTCGACTGGTTGCAACCACAGATGCTGATGGTAGACGATTATGCTTATGCCGGGTTGGATTTCTGAGGAGATCCAGACTTAGTCCTGCCCGAGGGTGCTCAGTGGGGGGAACTTGGTAAGAAGTACACAATTTTTTTTCTTTTTAAATGTTTTTGTGAATTTTATCATATGCAAATGTTTTTTATATGTTCGTCCAAACATTAAATACAAAATTCATTTTTAATGACACAAATGTGGGACCTTACCGACCTCCTGGTACTTCTCTTATTCAGTGGCGAGGAGAGGTAGCGCCAGTGCCACAATGGGATGTCGAGGATTATCAAGCAATGGAACAAAACCAAGAGGGTTTGACAGCAGATATTCCTGGCATGCCTCTTGGAGAGGTTCCACGACGTTATCAGCGTCATACAGTAGGAGTGTCAGAGTCCATTGATCGACTGCTCTGTAGGGTTTCTCGGGATGTCATGTGTTACCGTAAACATCATCCATGACATCACTTTGTAGAAGCTATGAGCTTCAGATTTTGACATTTTGGTCTTTGGACAGAACTTTTTGTAAAAACCTCTTTTGATCGTTATATATACATACAGCTTCTACCGGTTTATCTTGTGTTGTGTGAAAATTGATGTGATTGATTTATAAATGATCCAAATGTCTGTCTAATACATAGTTAGCCAATGCATCACTTAATGTATTTAGACATCTAGGAATATGTTGATATTCAATATAATCAAAATAACGTTCCAAGAGGCGAATTCGCAAATACACACGTAACAAAGTAGGACTTCGAATAGTATAGACATTACTTAACTGTAGTACTACAACCTGCGAATCAAGTCGCACAACCAAATGACAGATTCCGAGCGAGATAGCATCAATCAACAATTCGATAACGGTGCTATACTCTGCAATATTGTTGGTCACATGGCCGAGACACACACCTCGTAAGGAGACAAGTTCGTTTGTAGGGGTGTAAATTGCCCATGCAGCGGAAGCAAGGTTCTGAGTACTACAGCTAGCGCCATCAGCGAAGCAAATATAGGGTAGCGAAGACTTCGNACAACGTCACATAAGGGCAGAGACCAGATAACAACAAAAGCAAGCTATAGTAACACACAAGAAGTATGATACAATAAAAATATAGGTACTCATGCACAGATGATTTTATGCATAGTACTTCTTCAAGTACAACCCATTCCCGGGTTCACTCAAAGGGATACCATCGTAATCTACTAACTCATAAGCCCATTTTTCCAAAACTCGTCGAACGATATAAGGACCTTGCCACATGGCTTCGAATTTTCCAGCTCCTAGCATATCTCGATCTTGTTCATAGAGGAGAACGAGATCTCCTTTGGAGAAAATGCGAGGCTTGACATGTTTGTCCTATTGGGCCTTGACACATTTTTTCTGAGCTTCTATGACTAGGGTAGCATCACGTCAAGTTTCATCTAATCGCATAAGATACAATAGACAGTCTTCCTCAGCAGAAGTGTTTGGTAGGAGTTCAACAACTAGTTTTAAAGAGGGTATCTCGAATTCAATCGGGAGAATGGATTCCAAACCATAGACTAACCGGAAAGGTGTAAACCCAGTAGCGGACTTGACGGATGTTCGGTAATCCCACAATGCTGAAAACAACATTGTGTGCCAACTTGTTTTGTGAATCCCTATCATTCGTCGGAGCATAGTTATGAGAACTTTGTTAATTGCTTCGACTTGGCCGCTGGCTTGTGGGTAATAGGGCGTTGAGTTTTCATGGCGAAGACCCAACTTTACAGTAAGTTTGGACATCATGAAGTTTCTAAAGTGGCTACCGTGATCAGTGATGATAGCCCGGGCAACACCAAAACGAGCTATGATGTGATTAAAAATGAATAATGTTGCAGTCTTTCCAGTGTTGTCGAATGTCGGCATCGCCTTGGCCTAGTTCGTAAAGGAATCTATGGCTACAATTATGTATCCATGCCCCCCGGCTGAGTGGGGGTGACATGTCATGAAATCGATCCCCCATTTCCCAAAGGGACCAACGGAGACCACAGGGTGAAGAGGAGCGGGATGTGACCGTATCTTGTTATTATAGGTCTGGCAAGCATGGCATTTTTGAACGGAGATTATGAAGTCGTTAAATAAAGAAGGCCAAAAATACCCTGCTCATAAGATCTTCTGGGCAGTAGCATACCCAGACATATGACCACCACAGGCTCCATAATGGCAGTCATTCAGAGCTCTCTCAGCTTCGTCTAATGTGAGGCAGCGTCGAAAAACAGAGTCAATCCCTCGATGATAAAGAGTATCTCTGAGGATAATATATTGACGAGCTTGGTATCGTATTTGACGTCAGTCAGTGCTAGACAAAGTCGGCCGAAAAGTCTGGGTTTGGAGATATATAATGATATCTCCATACGAAAGATCATCAGTGTTGATGAGGAAAAGGGATTCATCAGGTAATGAATCAGCTGCTACATTTTCCATTTTAGAATAGGGAAAGTCGCATATCAACTCAGCAAACACTAAGGACTTCTTAGACATTGCGCATTCGAATTCCAAGTCAAACTCCTGGAGTATCACAATCCATTTGGAGTATTTTCCCCCTAGCAATTGACGTGTGAGAATGTGTTGCATAGGGTTGCAATTAGAAATCACTGTAGTTTTGCACGAGAGGATATAGTGCCGGAAGCGTTGGACGGCTGCCAAGGCCAGTTTTTTGACATGTAAATACTTGATTTCAGTAGGCATTAGACTTCGACTCAAGTAGTAGATAACATGTTCATCATTAGAATCATCCTCTTGGATGAGAACCATACCAATGGTGTAATCTGAGGCAGCAAGGTAGAGGAAATAATCGCGATTGTAATTGGGGGGAAAGAGAAGCGGAGCACACGTTAGGGACAATTTCAAAGCTTCGAAAGCATTGTTGGTGATGGTGTCCCAGACAAACTCGGACCCCTTTTTTAGTAGCCGCATAAATCCATGAGTTATCTCGGCATAATTTGGAATAAAATGACGAAGAAAGTTTTTTTTCCCCTGCAAACTTTGTAATTGGTGAACTGTAGAAGGAGGAAGGAGATTAAGGATTGCCTCAACCTTTAAAGGATCCACCCAGATCCCTTGATGTGAAACGATAAAACCTAGAAGGTGGTTGGATTCCACACAGAAAATGCACTTATGAGGATTCAAACGTATACGGATGAATCGACAGCGGACGAAAATGGCTTAGAGGTGGGTTGGGTGATCGAATTGGCGCATTGAGTGAGCCGGAAAATCGTCCAAATATGGTTGAACGATGTGCTTGATATCATGGAAAGCATAAGACATAGCGCATTGAAAAGTGGCGCCAGCATTCTTAAGACCGAAAGGGAGTTTCCGATAGGCAAAAGTACCCTAAGGACAAATAAAAGCAGTCTTATGTTGATCCTCGGGAACAATGTTGATTTGATTATACCCGGAGAAACCATCCGTCAGAGAGAAGATTTCACTTCTGGTGCAATCGTCGACAATCTGATCGATGAAGGGGGTAGGAAAGTTGTCTTTGGGACAAGCTTTGTTGATATCCCTATTGTTATCACTCTAAGAAACTCCTTAGGGTTGTAAGTTAAGTATGCTTGGTAACTTAGAAATAATGGTTTTTTGGTATTTTATAGGTGGATCAATGAGATAACAAATCATAACTTGAGTACTCAGACCATAAATGGGTAATCAAATGAACAGAGCTCTCATAAAACAATAATCAGATGGCAAATCTTAAGTGAGTGAGAAGACAAAGATAACAAGACAAATACAATCTATAGGGCTTATTAAACTATGTAAAGCAATTTTAAGTAAATTATGAGCTGACTGGTGAGATGACAGTCACTACAGCTAAAACAATTTACATAAAACAGAGAGAGACAGGTGAGGAATCTGATATTGTAGAAGAGAGAAATATATCTTTGTATTATCCTTCAAGTCTGCTTACAATCATAGTATAACAAGTATCTGAAATCGAACCCCCTTCATTCATCTTCCTTCTGTAGCTTTATAGCTTAACAATTCAGTTATTAGATCCTAAAACTATGGATCTGAATTTCTAGAAATAGTAAACAAACAGTATTTACAAAGGAATAGGAATAGATCCTCAAAATAAGGTAAATATTTATCTGTTGGCCCTCAAAATGTGGTTGAAATCTGATGATGTGTAGCTCAGCCTCCCAAGGCTCTCTGATTTGATAATCTGATAATGAAATTTGAATTATGTGATGTGGCTCCCAAAACCCTGAAATTATGCCTCTTTTAAAGATGGTAAATGACATTTGTACACCTTTTCTTCTCTTCATTTTCCAAAAGTGGCTGATTAGATAGATTTGATAATCCATTAATAAAGCCTTAGAAGAGGTTTCAATTCATTCTCATGCAAAAATTTACAATCTAGGCGAAAACTGTAACATTCTGGCTGTGACAGGATTTCACCAGCTTATTTACTGACAAATCCTCTCCTAAGCTGGTGAAAGGTGGCGCTTTCACCAGCTAACTAGCAAAATGTTCAGCGAATTAGCTAGTGAAAAGAGAAAAATTTTCAAAATCAAATTTCTCGGTCATAGAAAATCCATTTTTCATGCATGAATATTCGATCGACATCTAGAAATCCTAATCTTCCCAATGGTGTTTTCAAATATTCATTTGGAGCTTGGGAAGGGATTGAAAAGTGCCCTGCAATTTTAAGCATCATTCTTTCAAAAATGCAAGTGCATTTTTTATCACTAACAGGAAGGACAGACTGTCCAATTCTTTTCTCAACAAAGAGCCACTGCGTCTTCTTGCCATTTGCAATTCAAAACCCCAAACAATTTTGCACACCAAACACTGTGATATGCTATTTGGGCCGAGGTCTTGCGCTGGTGAAAATACTCGGTTCTGTTTTTCAACATTGAAAACTTACCATACAATTGTGGGTGATGTGTGTTGGGGAAATGATGCGACGATTTGATGTCACCAGCCATGTAGTATTGTTCCTATACCTGGGATGATGGGTTCAAATTTTCCATTTTCGACGCCATGATTGTGAAACATGTGTTACTGAATGAGATTCGCTTTGCATTCCGACCTAGACGTGCAACTCGAGTTTCCCTGATTGTCCGCTTTCACCAGTGCATCATTCTTGATTGCATGACATGGGCTGAGCATATCATCATTAGATTTTTTACGTGGATAAAATGCACGTGATATCTGCTTTCACCAGCGCACAACCTGTGAGAAGTGCTCCTCGACTGTTGAAAACTGCCACTTTCACCAGCGTACAACCTGTGAGAAATGCTCCTTAGCTGTTGAAGTCGCCACTTTCACCAGCTAACCATCATATTTTAAGCACGTGTTAGCTGTTGAAAACATTTTATGAAAATTTTAAAGAGAAGACCTTTATGGGTCATCTTATTTCTAAGACAAAAATCAAAAGCTAAGTCTTGCAGCTAGAAAAACTCAAAACCAATTTGAGAAAACTACCAATAGCTATGCTATCAACCACAAAATGCAACCATGGTGACGGATTCATTTTGGGAGCTAACATTTGGCTCCAGCTGGGATGGAGACCTCCCTGCGAGGTTTCCAAGAACCTAGTAGTTTTAGTAGCCTTTAGCATTGGGCATGGAGTCATTTGGCCTGTGCAATTGTTCTTCAGCAAACCTGTAGTCTGACTATAGCTTGCCTGTAACCTGCATGTGACCTGTCCTGCTTATTCATGAAATCAACAACTGAAAAAGATCTCATTTGCTCGCATGGAAAGCTTATTCCTTTGCCTACTCCTATACTAACCAGTAGAGGAAGATTTATCAAGTAAGATGGAATTTCCAATGTAGCCAAATCATAAACTGATTTACTATTAAAATCCTTGATCTTGACCCGAACAATAATGGAAGAGATATCATGCAGAAGAGAGATTTGAACAAATGATAAAGACAATCTTCTTCTGACAGAAAATGTTTAACATCTATGCTCCTCATAGACTCCAAATAGTCAGCAAAAGGGTCATCAAATTCATAAAACAATACCTCTTTGGATTGCTGAAAACTGCCTTTACTAATCTCATTGTTGAATGAAGACTACTTGAAATCCGTTGGAAAAACATATACGATAGACTGTTGCTCTGGACTATTTAGTTCCTCACCTTCTTCTTGATGTCTGATGTGAACTTCCCGTTGCTGCAAATCTTGAAACTGAGAGATACCCTTAGCATTTTCCGCAAATCCGAAACTGTCGCCCATAAACATTGGCAAAATCAGGAAATATGAAATCTTCAGGTTTTCTGAAAAGTATAAGTCCATGAAGGCTGCCACTGGATCCTTGAAAGGAAGATAAGAAACATGCTTCTCTTCGGAAAACAACTGCACATCTATGGCAGCCTCTTGCTCAGCCATGATTGTTCCTCTGCAAGAAGACTGATCATCTTCTTGTCCTCTTGAGATCAACTCGTGATCATCAAAAATTACAACTTCCTCTTCTGAAAAGTTCTCAGAAGATGATGATAAGACAGTATTGAAATCATATGAACAAGGATCAGTTAAAAACATATAATTTCCTATGCAATCATCAGTCATCATAGGCTCTTCCTGATTTATAAATTGATCATAAGGTTCACATGAATACCTGTCTCTGGAATACTCATCCAACACTGAAAAATCTAATTCTGAATCTGAAATGTACTCACCTTCAGGCTATTGTTCTTTATCTGCTTCATACTCACTGCTTTCTTGCTCTGAATCTAAAATGTACTGACAGTTTACTTGCTTATATGCTTGTAGATTTTCAAAGAAATCTTGACCTCGTATCCTTTTGGAAGCATGAATGTTCTCCTCCACCTCTCAAGCATCTTCAAACAACTGGATTAAGGATGGAGACTTCCGTTCTAACAAAAGAAGGGCAAGTTATGAATGGAGACCTATAATATAATATATCATGGCAAACGTCTCTGTAGGCTGGACCTCCAAAGGCATGTCATAATAAACACGGTAAAACCTTCTATTGAAAACAGGCAAGGCTTCATCCCGCTCTCATTTCAAAGCATAGAAATCAGCGAGGTAAGAATCTAAAGATTTGTATTCGCCCCAATACTTTAGGAAAGCATTAGAGAACTCAATCCAAGAAACAATTGAATCAGCTCTCAGACCCCTGAACCATGCAGCAACATCTCTGATTAGAGATTTAGAGAAAAATCTCATGATTACATCTTCATGAACAATCTGAAAATGATCAACAAAATCCTCAAAGTATTCCAAATGCCTCTCAGCTGAAACTTGATTCTCTTCGGAAAAACAAGGAAGATATCCATAACAGTCAAGAGGATAAGGATGAAGGGGATGGGGCAATTTTAAAGGCCTAAACATTTTCATCCTAATCTTGGTTTGAAAGGTAGTGGGCTGCTCATAAGGGATACAATGTTGATGAAAAGGTTCAGCAGTAGTAACCGTAGGTACTGAAGTCTGAGTATACTTGGAGTCAATTTCAATTTTGACAAAGTCAAAAAAGTGATCAAATGCAAGAGGAATTGGAATACAAGACTCATTTTTAAGAGCAAGTTGTGATGAGGATATCAAATCAACATCTATAGCATAGGGTTGCAGAGTCTATGTTTCTTCTAAAGATGGATAGATAAAAATGGGATGGTAGTCTTCTGAATATACAAAACAAAAAATGATCCTCTTTACATGTAAAGGGAATAACATGAAAGAGTTAATAAAAAACAACAATAATTCATGAAGTAGACTGATAAACTGATATCTGGATTTAAAGTGTAGCCTCTTCATCTCTTGTTAAATGGATCCTCCTAGTGGAGTCTTATTCAAACTCAGATGGACCAGGGAAAGAACAAGCTTTTGCAAATCTGCCCTAACAACTGGATTAGGTTTCCTCACCTTTCACAAATGGTCTTTTAGGACACTCTTTTCAACAAGCAGACTAGTATGGATATAGATATTTTTCTCTGTCTGTGAAGGATGGAAAAGGAGGAACAGTTCTCTCCTAAGGCCAACTTATAATACTTCTTTCCTTGGGTTATATACAATGTCGAACTCAGAAATCAGGTTTGTAATTTCAGAAACTAATGGAGGCTATCACCCTTCAGGTTTTCTGTTTCAATTTCAGATCTCTGAAAACATAAAGATTCAGAAAAATAGGTTTAACAGAAGATGGTCTAGATACAAATAAGAAACAGTACCTCTTGAAATCCCTGAGGTAGATAATCTGCAAATCTGAAAATCTGTTTCTGTAAGGCTCGTCTCCTTCTGATGATCTTTTCTGGATCTGTCACAGGTCTTCAATGGAGTCACCACTGAATTCGTTCTTCATGGAGTTGCCAGATAGATGATTACAACCAAAAGAT
>SNQJ01S0066587.1:79444-115099 GCA_010110895.2 Picea sitchensis
TATAGTTTTCACATTCTTCCTCTAGTGATATCATGGTCAGTACTTTCAAGGCTTCACCCCCACATTCATTTATTGGAAACTCAAACAATAATACATTTACATTTTCCTCATGCATTAGCATGGTAATTCCTATTTTATGATTAATTACAAATTAGGGAAAACAGGGTGTTACAGTAAGAGATAATGAACTGGATTTTGATGCCTAAGTGAGGAATAAATGGCCGTAAGGAGTGCATGGTGAGTGACAAAATGGGAGCTCAACATAAACCCTTTGAAGTCCAAGTTGTTTTGAGCTTAGAGGAGAAGTAGTGCAAGTGTGCACAGAAGACCCGTGCAAGGCATGCATCGGGCCAACACTTAGTCAAGTGTTGAGAAAGCCTCAAGGGTAAAGCCAGTCCAAGAAGTGCACCAAGGACCATTAGAAAATTCCATAAGCTCAAAAGGATGAGTGAAGAAGTGTTGGGAGAGCACAAGAAATCATTTAGAGAACAAAGGGAAGAATCCCTTAGGAATCTGAGTAATTTCAAGCTTAGGAGAGATAGTTCAAGTCTACGTAGAGTCTGGTGTAGGGAGTGAATAGAGGCCACACTTCACTAAGTGGTGGTCAAGATGAAGGAATAGCACAAGGCATGGGTAGGTTAACTTGCTTCAATTTCAAATCCTAGGAGAGGCAACGCAGATAGAGACCAAGCATTCAATCTTGAAGAGGAAGAGTCAAAGGCCAAACCTTTGAAATTTATTGAGAAATATTTCATTCGAGGGAAGGCATAGCCACAGGCGAGGAGAAGCTACAATAGTCATCATATCTGTTGTCAAAAGCGATATGGACCGTCAGATCAAGGTCCAGAATGAAGGAGGAGTGCGCATGAGGAGAACAGATCCCAGTCGTCAGATCTAGGCGCAAGAATCGACCATCATCGAATCCAGGTAAGTTGCATGGGATTTAACGCTCTGAATCCTTTGTAAGTTCGAAGGTTTTCAAGTTTGCGTGTTAGAGAAGAAAAGTCCCCCCAAATTCCCGGAGCCCATAGTGTATTTGGGCCATCAGATGAGAGGCCACGTGTCAGCATATTGAGCATGGTCCGTAAGTCTAGTTATCCGGCAAAGTTGAAGTATAGGCGTAGAGGAGTGGAGGTTCCTGAAGTCCTTGGGACCCGAAGTAAATATGGACCATCCATCGGAGAGGATTTGTGTCAAAAGATAAGGGAAGTTAGGAAGTTCGACTATCTGGAATATTTAGAGGCATAGTTGCAGGAGTGTACGAATTCCCAAAGCTTCGAAGAGTGGAGCAAATCGCAGTCATCCTTTGCAAAAGACATGTGCCAGCAGATCTGGAGGTCTGGAAGTTCGTCATCCGACAGTGGTGAGGAGCAGGTGCTAAGGGGTGCAAGAGTCATGTTGAGGGGTCCTAAATCCCTTTAACTCAACAACAAGAACCAAACCTACCACCGAGGCCCAATTAGACTCTGCAACGTTTAATAGTGGAATAGTTCTCCAGATCTTGCGATCCAGCCTACTAATCGATGAGCTTTATGTTTTCTAGTGAAAGCTTCTCCTTCAGTTCTGATATTCTATTTTCTGTATTTTCTCTTATAGGTGGGACTGATACAAGATAAAAGTCGATATAAACCAACTGGGTAATGGGGTGGGAAAAATTAACTACTGGAGAAGGTTGAGCTTGGGATAACCCTTTCACTCTAGCATGCAGACAATGATTCTCTACCACAAGCCTAGTACTAATACATTAACCTGTTGGTGTTCCAATTATTGACTAAGATACAATTTATCAAAAGAAAACATGCATGCAATAAACGATGGAAAGAAAAATAGTTTCCTTAACTCTAATCATCAATCACATATTACCACAACGATTTACTTTTCATCATTAAAGACAAGAATTGTGAAAAACATTGAATCAGATAACTTATCAACATATTTAGAAGATCTTACTCGTTATAGCATCCATTCATGAGATGAAATCAGAAATAATTCTTCTCCACATCCAATCATACACACTTTTGATGAAAAACACAAACTTGTCTCTGGTCCTAAACAAGACTTCTCAATCAAGGCAGCTTTGAAATAGTTCTTTACAAATCCAAAAATGAGGGTCTTGCAACAACCATCGACCTCTTGCTAACAGGTCGATCCTCCTATTTATAACATACTATTAACTAAAAATAACTATTAAAGTGTAGCTAAGTAAAACAAAAACTCGCCACGTGGCGCTTTCTTTTATCAGTCTTCAAAGAGTCATTAAATGAGCTCACTTGAGTGGATGACTCTTCTCGTACTCTGACAACTTGATGAAGAGATCCTCACATGTGTTGGCATACGAGAATGTATGTTGTTCCATTGGGCCGAAAGGATCTTTCTTATATCTATTGCACATGCCTGATACTTGACTATTTTGGCACTTAACTATTGCAACATGGCTCGAGCTTTGATCAGGTGCTCCATGAACTGCTGCACCTATCCTGGCACCATGTCTTCCACCTTTTCTATTTCTACAGCCCATGATGAGTCTTGTTTGGCATGTGATTTGACTATGTTGCGGAAGTCGACAAAGTCATCGGGTGTGTTGGCACTGAGAGTCACCCTCAGATTGCGGGAGGATAAGCCTAGTACCCATCGGAAAAGTTTGGTGGATTTTTGATTTATGTGAGTGGAGGTCAAATGGGGAAAACTCAATACATGAATGATTTCAACACATAACTGAACAAGTAATGCGCAAGGATTCAGTGAGGGCCTCATTAACTTCAATCAGTGATTTGAGTTTAAGTGTGAGCAGAGGGAAGAATTAGTGAGAGGGGTGAAAAAGAATTCTATGGGCATCAGGCTTTCAAGCAGCTTGGTGAAGAAAAACTCAAACTCAAGAGAACTCTTGAGCTCAAGCTTCAAACATTGAAATATGTTCAAGCAACATAGTCACAACAACATAATAATCAAACCTACATTATCATGCAACTACAACAACTCGATTGGATACTCCATGCCCGAGTCATTAAATGTGAGAGGGAATAAGATAACAAGGAGTCTGACTATA
This sequence comes from Picea sitchensis, assembly GCA_010110895.2. Classification (NCBI taxonomy): domain Eukaryota; kingdom Viridiplantae; phylum Streptophyta; class Pinopsida; order Pinales; family Pinaceae; genus Picea; species Picea sitchensis. The sequence continues at coordinate 82,491 of SNQJ01S0066587.1, forward strand.
ATTGGTCACGATACTGCTGTAATCAAACCTACATTACAATAGCATCACAACCCTCGACTGGATCCTCCATGCCCAAGCGTTTTAGCACAGTTTTTATAGAGAGATGAAAAGAGGTTGAATTTTATTAATGCGAAAGTCTCAAATGTGATACATAACCAGAGAACAATTCTGGTATCAAAATATTACAAAGTAGGGAGCTCTGCTCAACCAATTGACAACCTTAACAAAATATCAAAACTACCTATTTATACTCAAACCAGTCCACCACTACCAGGAGTGTGACCTAGCCCTTACAATCAAAGCTTTGCGTCGACGATTTTTTCTGTCAGACTGAACGTGCATCTTTTTGTCAGATGCGAGCTCATATCACCATGGGTCTACAGGAAAATTGACTCACAGGGGTACCACAGGCTGACATATCTTTCTTCGTGACTAGAACCTCCATACCTTCCATTTATGGGGTGAGCCGAGGCTTCAACCACCAGTCCTACCTTCCATTTACCACCTTTCCTCGGGGACTCAACGAGACTTAATTCTCAGGGGGTGACCATGTGTTGCTCTCGGGTTCGACACTACATGAGAACATGATTGTGGGGCCGTCAAAAGCGATTTGGATTCAGACCTATTTTGGGCCCGCAATCCATTACCTTTCGCCACATAACACCTTTGAATTACCATGGTTTCAATGGTGGGACCACTCAAGAAAATTGTCTCCTGAGCGTGTTGCATCACCACAATGGAGCGTGACCACTGATCTTGCGATCTAGGATGAGGCCATTTGATCAACGGCTCAGGTATGGCACTTTTAGATCGATGACTGAAATCTTTTTGGGTCTTCAGACTTTGAGAAAATAAAATATCAAACCTGGGCTTCCTCCATGTGCTTTTACCCAAAGCTAGGGATATGATGATGTGTGTCCCCCGCAGATCGATGTTTCGGATTCATTCTGGGCCTTCGACACTTCGACGCTTCGGTGCTTTGGGACTTCATCACTTCGGCGCTTCGGGACTTCAACATTTCTAAGCACTTGAATTCCACGATTCTCCGAAGTGCCGAACTCCAAAGCGGGGGATCTTCCTTCGCGTGTCCCTTTGGCTTGGATGGCTCAGATTACTTCAGGGGTTTGGGCTTCGGATCTTTGAGTCTTGATTTGATGACAAATGGCCCTTTTGATTTAGACGACTAAGATTCACTTCGGGATCCTTAGTGCTTTGGGGATCCCAACTCTTCAAGAGTTTGGGCTTTGGCTCCTCGGGACTTTTGAATGTCTAACTCCCACAATCCTCTAGAGCATCGAATCTCGAACTGAAGGATCTACCTCCACGTGTCTCTTTGGCTTGGATGGCTCATATTTTACTTCAGGACTTTTCAATGCTTGACCTCCGCGATTCTCCGGAGCATCGAACTTCGAAGTGAGGGATCCACCTCCACATGTCCTCTTACTTTGGATGGCTCAGATTATTTTAGGAGTTCGATCTTCAGCTCTTTTGGAACTTGGCACATTTCTCATTTCAAAACCCCCGAAGAAAAACCCCTGAAGTGATGGATCTGATGATGTGTGGCTTATGGATTCAGATGGTTGAGATCCACTTCGGGACTTTTTAACATTTCAGGGTTTCTGGAGGCACTGTCGCTAATATCAACGGATCCCTGCTGATTTTGAGATCAACGGTCCACAATTGCTTCGAGAGTCTGGGCTTCGGCTCTTCGATAATTTCATGCACTTTTCACTTCAAAAATCCCAAAGATCATTTCCTCGAACACCTAGATCGGATGCCACATGTCCCCCTCAAGATCTACGGCTCATGTTTGCTTTGGGCTTCGGGACTTCGGACCCTTGGTCTGGCACTTTACTTCGTGAAATTTTGAAATTCTGAACTCCTATGAGCCACTGATATTTATCTCGCTCAGATCTTATGGCTGGAACTGAGCCCGCTCGCCTGCTAATATTTCCAATCAAACATGATATTCTTGGAACGTTGTGCTTTGACACTTCCTATGCAGACCATGAACTTGGACGACCTGCTGCCCTTGACAACTATATGTGATAACATTTGTCTCCACAGGGTATGGCATGCTCCCTGCGAGATACCAAGAACGTGCAGTTCCAGTGCCTTAGTTGTTGGGATATGGAGTCTAGCTCAAAAATTTCGGTGAAGAAAACAAGGAAATATGTACACTACTCTACTAAAACAAAAACGAAAACAAACACATGGGCTCCAGAAGGATCTTATTTATATACAATATGTTAGAACAGGGGCATACCCAGGGTTCAGCTCTAACAGTGCACCAACAAGCCCTAACTACTAGCCCTTTCGGAAACACATGCGAAGCAGATGCAGTCTCTCCCAAAGTAGCAATAGGGGGTTGCAGGACACAAGTGTCTACAACCAGAAGAAATGCAAAGTGGATTCGGAACAAGAACACACAACAAACTAGATATTATTTGCCTCTCTTAATATTACCTCACAAGTTATATCTCAAATCTAACACAATAATGAAATAGTAGTATAACATAAGGCAAAGAACACAAAATCAACCACAGAGACAACAATATTTATGTGGTTCACCCTCTCCCTAGGGCTACGTCCACAGAACTTCGTTTCTTGATATATTAAGATGGAAACATACATTTCTATCTACGCACTTAGCTTGCATATCTCTCTCTCTTCCTCTCTCCTCTATCTCTCCTCCCTGTGCACCCAGTTTCAAGGTTGATCTTCGCACCCAGCTGAAGATCTTACAATACAAGAATGCTCTCACACACAACACTTCTCTCTCGTGCAACAATAATCACTCAACATCAACAACCCATATCGAACCAACAACAACAACAACCCTTCTTCTCTCATCTAGATCTTTATTTATACATTACAATGACTCTCAGACAACCTTAGGCTGAAACCTAGGTGTCAAAACCCTAGATGCTAAAACCCTAGCTATCTAAAACCCTAGGTCCACTTGACCTGCATTTTCAGGGCTTCACCAGCCTGTCTTTTCGTCTTTTCCATGAGGTTCTCCAAAGCACTCGTTGATGTATTTTCCCACTTGCTGAGTTGTCCTCGATCCATCTTCCTTGTTGATCTATCTTCCTTGATATTCTCTTCCAACGGCTAGCATTCCCTTACTTCTCTCCTTATTTTATGCTTCTTCGACCACTTCAACCCATTCTTAGTCAATGTGCCTTCCGCACAGTTCGTACTTCATCTTTTCTCTTCCTTTTTCTTTCTTTCTTCCTTAATCCATAACCAAGGGCCAACAGGCCCCCAACACTTACTTATGACTTGTCCCGAGTCACTGTAGTAGTGAACCTTTTGTATCACTTCGACTACATACTGTGTGAAGCAACCTATACTTTCTACTCTGTCCTTCCCTATTATGTGCATATTTTCTTTTCTGTGTCTAGTACCCAGTTTCAACTACACTTGGTACCTGGACCCTTCTCCTTATGATTTTACTGAGAGATGCATGACAACTGACTGTCATAATACAATTTCAACCGGCTCCCATTCACTAAACCTTCCTTCCATTCTTCATTCAAAGTCTTCAACTGCGCATCTCCTCCTTCAGTAACATAGGCGACCACAAATGGCCCAAGCCAATGTGTCCTGAACTTCTCTAGATCCTTCATGAACTTGCTGTCATATACCAATACCAGATCTCCTTGCTTAAAATATTTCTTCTTGATATGTCTGTCATGGTAGGCCTTTTCGCGTTCCTTTTGTACCTACTGATGAAATTCTGCAATAAATCTATCTTCCTCTAGTTCTACCAACTATGCAAGTCTATCTTGAACAACGCCAGTGTCATCCATATCTGTAAATGATGCAATTCTTAAGCTAGGAACTAAGTATTTAATAGGTACGACTTCTTCCAGGCCACATACTAGCTTAAAACGGGTCTGCATTTTCAACTTCTTGCAAGTGGTTCGATAGGCCCATAACATTGCTGGTACTCTCAAATCCCAATCATCTCCATTCACATTACAAATCTTCGTCAACATTGTATCCAAGATCTTATTGAAGGCTTCGACATTACCATTGGCCTGTGGGTGGTATGGAGTGCTCTTCTGATGGTGGACTACAAATTCCTGACTCAGGGCTTCAATAGTCTTATTAATAAAATGTGTACCTTGATCGCTGATAAGGATATCTGGGAATCCAAATCGGGTTATGATATCATCAAATATGAATCATACAGATGTAGTTTCACTACAGTCCTTAACTTCTCTTGCTTCTGCACATCTGGTCAAATACTATGTTGCAGTGATGATGTATCGAGATCATGTGCGCTTTCCTGGTGGGTTCATAGGTCCCACAAAATCAATGGCCCATTTCTCAAATGCCTGTAATGTCAGCTGAGGTGCTAAAGGATTCTCATCTCTTCTGGAAGGTTTCCCAACTCTCTGGCATACATCGTAGGATTTCTAGTATCCCTTAGCATATTTATGTAAAGTAGGCCACCAGAGGCCAGCTCTAAGAATCTTCTGCGTTGTTGCTTTCCCTGCATAATGTCCTCATGCAATGCCTTCATGTGCTTCTACCATAATCACTAGTATTTTTGCCTCCATAACACATCTCCTCAAGATCTCATCAGGTCCCATCTTATATAGTTTTCCAGCTATAAGTGAAAAATATGCAGCACAAACTACCAATTATTTCTTCTGGATAATTGTATATTCGCGAGGTGTCATTCCTGTAGATAGAAACTAGACTATCTCGGCGAAGTGATCATCAAATTTGCTGATGGCCAGCAACTACGCGTCTGGTAGTATATCCTCCAAGCTATTAGGTTCCTCTCCATGCTCTAACCTAGACAAGTGTTCAGGTCCCTTATTCATTCTTCCTAGCTTGACCACAATTTCAAAATCATATTCCTGGAATAGTAGTAGCCATATGCATATTCTTCCCCCCAACATTGTCTTGTTAAATAAGTATTTTAATGCAGAGTGATTAGTGAACATCTTAAAATTTCCTCCCAATAAGTAGTGTCAAAACTTCTGCAGCACATACACCATAGCTAAACCTTCTCTTTCAGTGGTAGTGTAATTTATCTCAGCTGTAGATAGCTTCCTGCTAGCAAAGGCTAGCGGGTGGTCAATATCTCCTACTCCTAGTTTTGCTAACACTGCTCCTAATGCAATGGATGAGGCATCAACGTGCACATGGAATTCCTTACTCCAATCTGGGAAAACCAGAATATGCGGAGTAACCATTTTCTGTTTCAGTCTGTCGAAGCTCTATTGGCATTCTTCTGTCCATTGAAACTGACAATCTTTCTTTAAAATATTTTCCATGGGTGTTGTTATCTGTGCATAGCCCTTGATAAACTTTATGTAGTATCCAGTATGTCCCAGCGCAGTGTGCAGTTGTTTAACCGAAGTAGGGGAAGGTAGATCAACAATGATGGAAATCTTGGAAGGATCTACCAACAACCCCTGCTTACATACAATGTTTCCCAACAGTACTCCAAAAGGTGACAAGAAAATGCACTTTTTCAGGTTCAGGGAAATCTGACATTTCCTACACTTATCCAACATTAGTCTTAAACATTCAATATGATCTTTCAGTAAGCTAAAAACAATCCAATCATCAAAATATGCTTCCAAAAATTTATGTAAAAATTCCTTGAATGCACCGACCACCACCCTGGAAAAGATGGTCGGTGCATTCTTCAGTCTGAAAGGCATCACTGTGTATTGGAAAAAAAACCATTCTGTTGCAAATGTGGTCTTATGTCGATCTTCCTTGGAAATCTTGATCTGGTGATAACCTAAAAATCCGTCTGTGAAGGAGTAAACTTCCTGTCCTCCTACATTATCTAACGCTTCATCAGTAAACAGTGTAGGGAATGGATCATGTAAGCATGCATCATTCAATATCCTTAGATCTACATAGATTCTGATCTCTCCTGACTTCTTATCCTGGACCACCATAGGGATAATCCATTCTGATTCTTCGACAGGTTATATGATTCTTGCTTCCAACATTCTCTCTAATTCAATCTTGACTTTCTACTTATACTTGGGATTCAATCTATAGGGTCTCTGCTTAATAGGTCTTTCATCTGGTTTCAAGGGAATCTTCATTTCTCCCATGGGCCCTTTAATGCCCTTCATGTCTGTGAACTTGGTTGGTAACAAGTCCTTCTATTAATGCAGTAATTATGTGATCTTATTAATAGTGGCATCATCCCAATAATCTCCAATGTTCACCAACTTGGGTGCTTGCTCTATTCTAATATTAACTTTCTTGATTTTAATTGGCTGTCGAATGAAAAGTAATTCAATCCCAGGCCCTTCTATGTCTCTTTGTCCTTCAGTTTATGTGATGTTCACATTCCTAGGATCATCATCTTCATCAGCATTGATATTGTAACAACCCTGTAATTTCTAAAGAGGGGTAGTCCATTCATCTTCTTCTTTCTCCAAAGGGAGGTTAGGTGCCTCCTCAAAGACTTTTTGTTTTACAACTTGTAAAGATTGATCTACTATGGGGTACTAAATTTCAAATAAAAATGTAGGTATCAAGTTCTGAGTCATACCGTACCAATCTGAAGTGGTGAGGTGTAGTTCTTCTTGAAGATACCAATTGATAGGCGTTGTATCCAAGGTGTTAATGAATTTATGCACCCACTGTTATTGAGGAATGTTTCTCCAGGCTTCCTCACAACTTCATACATGGTCCTTTGGGCAAATTTGACCTATGTATCGAACTTCACACCCTTCGACTTGGTCTGAAAAGTGAATTGTCATCAAAGTGCGACATTGCACCCACTCCGCGATGTTCTTCTTGTGTGTTCCCCACCATCTTGTTGGTGTTGCTTTCAAGGCTTCATTCAATGCCAACAACTTCTTTAAATTCCAATAAGAATGTTTCTAAATGATTCAAACCATCAAATGTGGGCAGGTTACTTACTTTTGTATGAATCCAACAAACTTCCTGGGTCAATCTGGCACACCTCCGCATAGAAACTTCATACATTTTGTTCTGTCAGTTCTCCAGTGCTTCTTCTAAGTCTGATGAACATGCACTTTCACTTCGCCAACTCAAATTCCCATCTGTTGCAGGAATAATGTATTCTTGTTGTCTTGCTGTCAATTTGTGTATATTCTCTAATTCATAAGCATGATCTTCTTCTCTGATGGGTTTTTTGTATCTATGACCTTCATCAAGATCAAGAGGTGCAATGAACCTAAGGCCATCACCTTCAAATGTCATTCATCTCTTCTTTAGTTCAACAAAAGTCAAATTGTTGAAAGCCCAATCAATGCCCAACAACACAGGATAAGGACAGCTATCATCAACTATCTCGATCACCTCGAAGTCCACAAAAGTCCTGACCCCGTCGATGTCCACAGGGACATGCTCCAGTCTTCCGAAGGGGCTTACTGCCTGCTGATTAGCCATCCTGAGCCTGATAGGAGAATAAATCAACTTAGGTTTTCCCATTAGTGCCCAGGTCTGCTTCATCATAACATTGACTTATGATCCCAAGTCAAGGACCACATAATATATGTCATAGTCTCCAATCTAAGCATTAAGGTGTAGTTCCTTGTTTGTCCTTCTCTTTCTAGATACTTGGTTCATATCCCTACTCAGCATAGGGTCTATTCTTCCTATCTCATACTTTCTGATCAAGTGTTGTATTTCTTGTATGGCTCTTTCATCCATAATTAAATCAATAAATGTATACAAGAATCCTACAATCTTGCTTACCTCTTTCCCTTCTCCAGGTGATGCAGACTGATCGAATTCCAGAGGAATTCCACATTCTTTCACTTTTGGTTGTGCCTTAGATGAAGAAGCATGTTCCCTACCAAATTCTCTTCTTGCCTCTTCAAACGTCTTCTTTTCTTTCCTTGGATCAAACAACTACGTCTTCTTTGCAACTCTTTTGACCCCTGATTCGTTTATAGTCTTTTTGGGAGTCACCTTATCTTCTCCTATAACAATGCCTCCTCTAGTGATAACAACGACTCTAGGATCCTCTCCATGAGGTTCTGTTGATATTAGTTGGACTTGTTGGTTTCCACCCCGTCTTTCCTGAAGTTTAGCCAACAATGCTGGGCAATCTTCAATCACATGTTTGAATGAGTTGCAGTAGTTGCAAGTAGTACAAGGGTTCTGACAGTTTGTTTCCAAATGGCCCGATTGAGCACAGTTATAAAAAATGATCTGACCTCTACCTCGACCCATGCCTCCTCCTTGTCCTCTTCCAATGAATCCACTGCGAGGGTTGAAGTTTCCTCTTCCTGGAGAATTAAACTCTTTAGCATTTCCTTCCTATTGCATCTCTACTTGAATCCTATATGTATCTCTTGATCTTTCATGCAAGAGTTCATAAGCCCTATAGTCCTTCTCATCATGCCCCATAGATTTACAAAATGTGTAGTAAAGGTTTGTAGGTGTCTAGACATATTTTGCATGTAATAGCATTCATCGAGGCAATGTCTATTTCTACATACCTCGCACTAGGGTAGAGTAACCTGCTTCAAAGGGATTGGAGCTCCAGAGGCCAGGTACTCATTAAATAGGGAACAATGCTTCTTTTCATGGCCCTCTAACTTACATCTAATACACCATATGTCTTCTCTTTTATCTTTTCCCTTTTCTTTCTTCGTATCCTCAACCTGCAAAGATAAGCTAGTTAGCTGACTCAAAATTTGACTCATACCTGAGTTGGATTCTCCCATAGGGTATGATTCTAGTTTCATGGCGATCTCCAATGCCTTAGCCTGTGAAGCGACCTTCTGCTACATCAAAGGAACTCTGATGTGTGGTAAGAGGGAAGCAATGAACCATTCCTTATTCTGCTCGTCTGGAATATGAAAACTCAAACGGCCTATCAAGGTATTAAACCTCTGATCAAACTCCCAAATAGGTTCAACTACTCTCTGCTCTGATTTCTTAGGTTGTGTAATGCACTGTGACTTGACTTGGGTTTCTTGAATTCTGCACTCAACCCATTGGGTATCATTCAATGGTTTAGTTTGTACAACTCCTTTAACAAACTTCATATACCAGGTCAATGAGCGGTCTCTCAAAATAATGAAACCCCAGTCTCTCTTAACAGCTTCGTCATTTGGCTTACTTAATACTCCATACAACTTCACCTAAGAACCGGTGTTGATTGGGATCTTCATATCCATCTCCTCTAAATATGGTAAACCTCATTTCATATGCCATAGATATTACTAGATTTCTTGATTGAGTATGTACTAAAATGCTAGTAACAGTGCACTCAACACAGTCTTGATATCATTCAACGGTTTAGGCTGTGCAACTCCTTTAACAAACTTCATATACCAGGTCAATGAGCGGTCTCTCAAAATAATATTAAACTGATCTCTCTTAACAACTTCGTCATTGGCTTACTTAATACTCCATACAACTTCACATAAGAACCAGTGTTGATCAGGATCTTCATATCCATCTCCTCTAAATATAGTTAACCTCATTTCATATGCCATAGATATTACTAGATTTCTTGATTGAGTATGTACTAAAATGCTAGTAACAGTGCTCTCAGTGCTCTGATAACTCCGACTACTCTAGTTACTTAATGCTACTAAAACAAGAAGAGGAGAAATAGTACTTATTTCGACGGTAGGCGCAGTTCCTGAAGTAACTGATTCTTCTCGGCAAGGTTCTTTAGTATTCCTCTCCTCTGACCTAGCAAACTCTAAATATTCCTTGTTCAACAACTCTTCTTCTTCTCCACTATATAACCCTCTGTCCTGTGCTAGTGGCTCGTGATTCTGCTCAAACAGGTTCACCAGAGGAACTTCTATGAATGCTCTCCCACTACGTGCATGTCCAACCTCTATGTCGCTATCATTATCTGAGTTCTTGAACATTAGCTTCTCTATCCAACTGATTATTGTATCTTCAAGATGTTCTTCTCATGCAAAAACATCTTGATCTTCAACTTCAAAAAGTGTAAAAAGTTTCCTCTAGGTCCTTTAAAGTTATATCTCTCTGCTTGCCTATATGACTCTACTCTATCAATAGAAAAATCAATAATGTACCCTCCAATAGTGATATCAAACCAGTGATCTACTGCTCTTAACATGGCATTATCAACTCTCTTGACCTTCTTGATCAACGCTGACGTCCAAACCACAGGTGGTCTAGATCTGATCTCAAACTGGGTATCTACTAATATGGCTAACCACTCGTATAGCTCCTTATGAATTCCTCCAAAGAAAATCTTTTGTATATCAATAAAGATATACCTTCCCAACCAATCCTCTGTACTAATACTAGGGTTTTTGTTCTTAGCTTCAACAAAGTCTTTTTCTTGTTCTTCTATCCACTTATGAAACCCTGTCTTTGATGAAAACCACCTTAACATTCCCTCAAGAAGATCTCGGTCCTGACAATGGAACCATTTGTTGGCATAGGGGCATACCCAGGGTTCAACGCTTCAACAACACACCAACAAAACCCTAACTACCAGCACTTTCGTCAACACCTGTGAAGTAGATGAAGTCTCACCTGAGGTAGAGGCAGGGGGGGTTGCAGGATTCAGGTGTCTACAACATAGATGGGACACAGATATGTGATTACAACACTTAACAGAGAACTTAGCCAATAACATGCATTAGTTCCTGAACCTTATTCACACCGCAGGTTAAACCCTTATTACAGATCAACGCAGTAGTAAGCAAGATTAAGCACATCTAAACATTTAGCACATAACATCAGCTTATATATAACATTCATTCATATTATTAATCACTAAACTACAACATCATATGCATTCATTATACATAACATCCACAACACTGAGCAAATAACCACATAAACAACATCAATAACATCGCACAAAGCACATAAACACAGGACATACGTGGTTCACCCCAGTGTGGGGCTACATCCACCAATCTTATTCTCTTCTTATTAGTCTTCAATCTCCTTACATTTGTCTGCACAAATCCACAGAGCCAACTCCTCAAAGGACAAGAGATCTGGGCACACCTCGCCAGATCCTCCTTCCCAAAAACAGGCCAAGGCACAGAGCGAACTAGCACAAAGCCTTACACATTAGGTGCACAAAGCAACTTACAATCACTTGCACTTAGCTCTGCAAGTCTTAACATACTCTTTTCACGAAGCCAACAATTCATGCACTAAGCCAATGGCCTTTCTACTACTTACATCGCCTAGCTACTTATTTATACATTTACAAAGAGGCCTAAACATGGGTAAACCCATGGGATGACATCTGGGATGATTTTAAGGATGAAAAATTATTTTAAAATATAGAAACCTTGGCGAATCTTACTAATCTTTCATATGCCAACTATAAATGTTTAGCAATATTTTTGTAAAAATATTCAAATTTCTAAGGATTTTATATAGTTTTTATAAAATTTTGGTGATTTTTAAGGTAAAATAATTTTATCCTATAGAATTTGAGCGAATCATTTTTAAAATAGCGAGTCTCGCTTTTGGAAAAACCATGGAAAATTATCCCATGAGCGAAATTTAGCCCCTAAAATAATCTATGGACGACATCCCATACCTGTTACATAAACGCTAAAGCCCCAAAAGCCTGCAAAATGAGCGAGATCCCACGATCTCTACTTCCCCTGGGCACTCCATCTTTGACAAGCTTGTCAAAGTCCCAAGAATGGTCAAACATGACCAATGTTTCCTCAAAAATTGGTTGAGGGCCAACACATGCCCAATTTACAATGGTCATTTGAACTAGAGATAGATGCAAATGGATATGCATTAGAGGTAATGCTTATGCAAGGAGGAAGACCGGTCTGTAACGATTCAAACTTGTTTCATGGACGAGTGTTGGACTACCCCACATATGACAAAGAGCTCTTTTCTATTGTGCAAGTGGTGAAGAAGTGGATGCATTACCTCCTAGAAAATGAGACCATCATACACATCGATCTTCAACCCCTTTAGTACCTGCAAAGTTAAAGTGAAATGAAACAAGTGAGGCAGTACAAATGGTTGAGATTCCTACAACAATTCCACCTTCTGATTAGGTACAAGAAAGGAGCTAAAAACAAGCTTGCTAACATGCTTTCATGACCCCCATTGAAGAAGATTACAACATTTGTTGTGCTAATGAAACTTAAGCCTTTCACTCATGATTTGTTAAGTGAATATTATTAGGAAGATGAAGATTTTAGAGGTACATGCTAGCAGCTAAAGGAGATATCAATTGTCATCATGGAAGGAAAAAAATACGACCTCTATAAGGGGATATTATACAAGCTAGACAAAGTGTGCATACCATAGGAAAAACAGATTCAGTTGATGAGAGAAGCTCATGCTTTGAGGGTAGTCAGACATTTTGGTGTGATGAAGACAATGGAAAACTTGTAGAGGTATGTGTATTGACCAAATATGTAGAAGCAAGTGGTAAGATTTGTTAGGGGTTGTGTTTTGTGTAGCACTAGCAATCCAAGAAATATGAAGCTCAAACTGTACATGCCACTACTAGTACCAATCAAACCTTCAGAGAAAATCTACATGGACTTTGTTGGAGGTTTACCGTTACCCATGTCCCGAAGAGGCCATGACTACTTGTTTGTTGTTAGGGAATACTTTAGTAAGATGTTGGTGCACATGCATCATTTTCCCTCACATGCATACTCATTTTCTCTCTCTTGGATAATTATCTCTCTCCTAGAGCACACTTGAGCTTCATCATATGTAATACCATGGGAAAATATGATGGGTTTCCAAAACCATGGGCTCATAAACTACCATTGGTAAATTCCAATTTTATCTTAGGTAAATTCCACCTGATAAGAGCGCTTCATTCCTTAATTCTAGGGTCAAATCTTATTTTCTAGGAGCTAGGGGGATTCTTTCTTTCCTCCATTGTATGGACAATTTCTATTTTCTAGGAATAAGTGCATACTTGCATGAGTAGAACTTATTTTGAATCCATGAACTAGTTTTCTCCACTTTGCATGCATGAACTAGTTTACTCCACTTGGCTAGTAAAAGCCAATTTAACTCCCTCATGAAAGCGTGTTGGATTATTAAGGCATGTTCTCTCATGCTTTGCATGTAGTTAGGCCTAGCATAGTTGCATGAATATTTCTTATATATTGCAGTCAATTGTGTTGTATTGAAATAATTATTCATTCATCCTTGGATCCATAATCATTCTTTCAAAGGTTAATGAGAATTACATTGCTCCTATGATTCTTCTTCTCTTCTATTCTCTCAAATTAGTTGCATTGCTTCTCAATTAGATTCTAGATCCTCTTGCAGTTTGATCAACCCAATCTTACATAAGTTGTGTGTGCTCATTCCATGCAAGAAGAATATCACTAGAAGAGAAGCACCTACGTTATTCTTCATTCAATTAACATGTTTGGGTACTTTCTGGATTGCCAAGCTCATGGATCATATATGATAGGTATAGCAGGTTTTTTAGCATATTTTGGACAATGCTTTGGGAAAAGATGGATACCAAACTAAGGTATTCTACTGCATTTCATTCCCATACCGACCAACAAATCGAAGTTGTCAACCAAACATTAGTACAATTGTTGAGAGGACCTTGCAAAAGAAAGCATCCAAAGACTTGGGATGTGTAGTTGGTGTACATTCAACACTCATACAATCGAGCGCTTCATTCTTCCACCAACAAATCACCTTTCGAGACTTGCTTCGGCTATTTACCTCCCTCACCATTTTACATTGTGTATGGACAACAGAGAGATGAATATGAGGTGCAAGGATAAGAAGGGAAGGGAAGCAAATTTGTGGAAAGGATATGACAAATACATTTGAAAGTGTAAGAGTAACTTGAGAGAATCCAATAGAAGTATAAAGCCAGACATGACCAACATAGATAAAATCATAAGTTTTGCATTGGAGACAAGGTGTGGCTTTACCTATGCAAGGAACACATGCAAGGACTAGCGATGAAACTCAAGCCCCTCAGATATAGACCTTTTGACATATGAACAAGTGAATGAGAATGCCTTTAGATTGAGAGTCCCTCGTTATATTGAAATTAGTTTTGTGGTGAATGTTGAGGATATGAAGTTGTATGAGACTTCCATGCTGGATGGAGAAGAAGATCATCAAGTTATCCCCACCATTGAAGACTTTGCACTGCATGCTCTTGAAGAGTCAGAGGAGGATACCATTATGCAGAGGAAGGAATGGGTAACTCGTAGAGGATAGCAATATATTTGGTAGATTAATGTCAAAATACAAACTCCAAGGAAAACAAAATGGTTGAGAGGAACCAAGTTGAAATAAAGTTTCATCATTTGTACTTGGAAGCTTTTGGGGATCAAAAGCCTCTCAATGGAAAGGTGTGATCCAAATTGAATCCACAAGAAAACAATTAGCTATTCGCTTAGATAGAACAAAATCACAATTTTTTGTTATTTATATCGCATTTTTGAATTCATAAATGGATCTAGCTTGCTGAAAAAACCCTTGAGATACTCACATTACATAGATTTAACTACTCAAATTTGCAGTTCAACAATTTTTTGTGAGATTTTAACTACTCCGAGGACACTTCGTTTTCATCTGGTGAGCGCTTTCGTGTGCACCGCGTGAATGGCGGATTGACTATTGACTCCGCGTGCACCACGTGAATGGTGGATTGACTATTGACTCCATGGACACCGTGTGAATGGCAGATTGACTATTGTCTCCATGTGCACCGCGTGAATGGCAGATTAACTCTTAGTCCATGGACACTTCGTTTTCATGTGGTGAGCACGTGAATGGTCAATTGATTTCATTGTTTAAAAGTCGAATAAGTGGGGCCGCCATGTGACTGGAGTTATTATTATTTCACAGTACGAAGGTAATAAGTCATGTTAGGTGGTAATTGAGTTGAGAGGCGTCTTATACAATCTAGTATTAGGTTGATGCCTGATTTCAAATTTAAAGTGGAGATGATAAGTGTCACTTTTAAATAATAATAAAAACAAGTTAAGTAAATGAAAATTGTATATGTTCTTTTGTACTCTTAAACGAGTTAAGAAGGAAGAGTTTGTACCTCCAAAGATTTGATACATCTAGACATTTCATAGAATCGAAGATAAGGTGAGTCTATACTGATTTTCACACAACCATCACTATTTTGACTTGATAGGCTTCTTGATTTAGTAAAAAAGACATCCAATATAATGTAATAATAAGAATAAGTTGAAAGAGATAATGAATGCTATGTAATAATAAAAACAAGAAAGTCCACAAGAGAAAGTCTACACTATACAATGGGATAAAGAAGAAAGGTGAAATTTAAATGTTTTATTGTTTTTAAAATTGTTAATTTTTTTATTTTTTTTGTTATTTATATTAGGTTATATAATTTTTAATTAAATAATAATTTTTAGTTATTTAAATTGTAATTTGAATGTGAAAAGTCTTTAAATATTTGGATTATACAAACCAACCATCATTATTAGGTTATATAATTTTTAATAAAATGAAATTTTTTAATTATTTAAATTGTATTTTGAATATATAAATGAATTCACTCAAAAAAAATCTCTAAATATTTGGAATAAATTACTATTTGATTATATAATTCTTAATAAAATGATAATTTTTAATTATTTAAATTATATTTTAAATATATAAATAAATTTAATGAAAAATATGAAAATACTTAAATTATACAAACCAACCACTGAAATATGCCATTCCTAGGATTTCTAATTAGATTTCAAATAAAATTAAGAAAAAATACAAAAATTAAAATTAATAAAAAAAATATAAAAGATAGAACATTTTGAATACGCTGAGAAGAAACGAGAGTCACTGAGATTACTAATTAAAAATTGAATGATTCACAAGATCACATTGCACACTGACTGTGCCTCAAACGCTCAAGGAGTGAGATTACTATTATAATTAGTATAATTATAGTAGTTGTATATTTATGTGAGATTATTATTATAATTAGCATAATAGTTAAATAGTTGTTGGTGAACGCGAAAACGCTGATAAGATGAAACGAATCCTTAAAAGAATATATTAAATTTTATTATTGATTAACAAATAAACTGTTGGGTTTCATTTATTTGGTGTTAATATTTTAATTTATGTTAATCACTTACATGTCTTTATAATAGCTAGAAAGTTAATGATTGAAATCACAGCCATTTATTTTGTGTGACTACTAAGAATATTCCAGCCATATTTAATCATGTCCATAGAAAACTTATTAAGCACTAAACCCCTATTAAATCTGCCCATTATCAATAGGTGTACACCTTTCGACATAATTAATATAATTATAATAATCGAAAAGTGAGATTACTATTATAGTTAATATAATTATAGTAGTTGTGTATTTATGTGAGATTACTATTATAATTAGTATAATTATAGTAGTTGTATATTTATGTGGTTTTGAAAAAAAAAATTTTTTATTAAAATATTGATAAAATTAAGATTATGATAATATTTTTGAAAATTTTATTATTATTTTGGAAATAAGATTTTAAATAAAAACATTGTTTTGAGTATTTTAGTTCTCCATATTGTTTTTCCTCCTCCTTAAGTTTGAGTTTATAGCATTTCTTTTGAAAATTTATAATAAAATTATAAACACATTATTTTTAGTCATGGTGAAGTTTGAGTTTACAACATTTCTTTTGAAGACTACTAATAAAATTATAAGACTCATGATTTACATAGTAAACTGGTTATTAGACTAACCTAAAAACACTTTATCTTAATTATTTTGGAGGATTTTTTGGCTAATGAAAACCATAATGATCTTAATACCTTCATTTTCACCATGTTTAGATATAAAAATAATATGAAGAATATTTTGTTATATTCCATTTATTTGTTAAATAAAAACTAATGTAGATCCATCTAAACTCCCCATCTACTATGAGAGAGGGATCAAATCCCTGGAGGCCATAATGATCCATAATGATCTTAATACCTTCATTTTCACCATGTTCAAATATAAAAACAATATGAAGAATATTTAGTTATATTCCATTTATTTGTTAAATTAAAACCAATGTAAATCCATCTCAACTCCTCATCTATTATGAGAGAGATCAAATCCTGCAAGGTGCAAACATTTTTTATATTGCAAAAAGTTGAGGAAAGGTTTTCACCTAGAGAGATTTTATCGCTCTTGACACACTTATAGATCTAGAGTTAATATGGATCTATGCTAGTTATATAGCTGACATTTACTATATATGATTATTATATTTATTTTTTTAGATAATTGACATGTATTTTGAGAAAATTTATTTATCAAAACTAAAGAAATATATGTATGTATGGTTTTTAACTTTAAATCAAGGCTAACATTGGAGCATTTTATCATTTTTTTAATGTGTCATATATCATATCATCTCCATATTGAGCATGGAAGGAATTACACATCACCCTCATCTTAGATTGTAAAAAGCACCTATCACCTAAAAATTAAAGTTAAATACATTCATAATAATGTACAATGAAATGAGAATTTAAAGTTAAATACAATCATATTGTTAGGGACCTAACCTCCCTAACCCCTCATGTAGATAGAATAATATATTTACATGTAATAAATGCCAATATTAATAAGGCCTAGCAATAAGGAAGAAGAAGTCAAATGTAAGAAGACCTAATAGAAGCTTCCGCTTCTAGAAGGATCTTCCTCTAGATTGTTCTTTTGGATAGATATATTTAGTATAAATAGGAGTAGAGGGTATGAGAAGTTTTGTCTTGAGAATTATTGTAATAGAACGCTGCTCTGTTGGAGGTTTCCCCCTCGAAGAGGCAAGTGAACATTGTTTCCTATCAATAAAGGTATTATTCTGGTGTTGTGGTTTCATCTATTGTGTTGTTCCGTTGTTATTCTCTGCAATATTTATGTTTTCGGTTATGATAATAGATATGGTACCTTACAAGTGGTATCAGAGCACTTTCCTTGGCAAAAAATTGTGGGTTAATTTTTTTCTAGGGTAGATACGTATTCTGGCGTCTTAAACCTACAAAGATCTGTCATTCAGCGCATATATCTGCGGTAAGGGAAGCATACATGCAGTAACTACAAGTGGTACTTAAGCGCACATTGTTCGCTATCCTTGTAACCCATGTTGGTACCCCTTCGAGTGGCAATGCATCATACAACACCTATATACAGATCAACCTAGATATGTTGAAGCCCTTTGTAGATAAACCAATCGGTTGCCTGACTGCTATAGTGCCACCGAGAACAACACTTGGGAAGATAATCTCTAGTACCTGGGTAGTCGGGTAGTACGGCTAAGGGCACGGTCTAACCTCCTTAGTTGGTGCCCTAAGATATTGGGCCAAGTACTATTGTTGGACCTCGCATGTATATAAGAGATTTATAGCACAGGGAAAACCCTTGTCTGTAGAAACCCTGCATACCCTAACCCTTGGGACGAAAATAGAAATAGAACATACGAGATCTCTGGCTGTGCAACTGTGCCTCATGCATTCTAGTTGTGAAATTACTACACATTTCTTCCTGTTAAGAATTTGGGCATTTCAGCACTATTGTATTCTTCAGATTGGAGTATAACTCCATAAGAGTTAAAAATAAAAATAAAAATAAAAAGTATGGATCCTGCTGGCACCATTATTTGAGACCTATTCCATTGGATTCCTCTCTTCGCCCTGATTGCAGTCATACCTATCATTTTTAAACAATTTTTTTACCCGTGGACCCAAACCCCTTCCGACACCCTTATTTGGGCCTTACCCCATTGGATTCCCTTCATCGCCTTGATCATTGTTTCCTATCAATAAAGGAAATTTTACATGTCATACATCATATTGGTTTCTTTGGGAACACAGATTCTACATATTCTAGGACTCTGGACCTCTACTACCATGTAAAGAAACTTGTTGCTTGTGAAATATAGAATAAACCCAGGGAGGGTGTTACACACTATTTTGGTCACCTCAGTGATCAACTGACAACATGTGCTCATGTTCCCTGAAAATATTAAAAGAGACTTTCTCCATGAGAAAAGTGGTTTTATTTTCCTCTTTCAAAAACTATAACAAGGAAGGTCCTTGCACCCTGATGTATGCATGGGGTGCGACAATGCCTGATCGTCGCACTCTGCACTAAAAATGGACTACGATGTTGTTGCAGGCTACTTGTGCATAGGGTGCAACAATGCTTAATCAAAGGAAAAATCAAAATTCATGAATGTTCTAGAAGGGAATCTTCTAGAAGATGAGGTGGCCTCCGATCGGTTTGGATCTTACTCGCTTCTCTGATTTAGTGGGATCATCCTAATCCCTTAATCCATCTCTCTTTCACCCTATATAAAGAGGGTATCGTATGGAAAAGGCTAAGGTTTGCAAGAGATTGCATATGCATGAAGAGTTCTACTATAGATTATACTTGAGAGCTTTGCTTTAGTTCTCTAAGTCAGATTGTGGATCTTCTTCATCAAAGGCATTGGAGAAAAAGTGTGTGTGTTGGAGCAAAGAGCCATTGAAAGGGACCTTGCAACATCAAGGCATGGGTTGTATTCTCCACTTTCCATTTAATATAATGCAACAATACATTTCTTCCCTATAAAGGTGTCTTAACTTTTATTGTATAATTCCTTGATCTTATACATAAAATTCATTAGAATATATATATCTTTGTTCTCTCTCTCTTTGTTGGTTTCTTCTTCTTAAAATAGGTTCACCATACCGCAAACTCAAAGAAGGAGCTACAAGGATGACACTAATGAGAATCAAGCGTCGTTTAAAAGGTATGTCACTTGTACCTCTCTAAACTAGTTTATATGACCATGAAGTCTAAGGTGAAGTGTGTATTCTGTCTTATTTCGTTCTAGCTTCCTGTGGAAGTTAGGAATATTTGTATGTGTCCACACTTACCGATTAGTCCGATAACAAAATTAGCGACCATACTAGGGATATGACCTTATTTTTTGTTTTTTGCTTTTTATTTTTTTTTATCCTGCCTTCTTTTGGTGAATTTCATTCTCTGAGTCTGTGGGTGATCCATCTTGACTCCCTAGGTCTGAAGGTTCATTGAGAAATTTTGTATTTCTTCCCATTTTTCTTTATTTTCAGAGATCATTGTATTGTACCCTATTGACATACTGCGACGATCCTCTGACATCGCACTCTATTGGTGCATACCAGTGCGACGACGCCGCATTGTACCTTATTGACAACTTGCGACGATCCTATGTCATCGCACTGTACTCCTCTACAACCTGCGACGATTCTTGTAGGAATTGTTGGGTGATAGCCATTTTTCTTTTCTCCACCCAGTTTTGCCTCTAATGCCTGGGATGAACTTCTGACACTAGTGGATGATTGATTTATAACTTTAAAGCCTTATTTTGATTGATTTTCGGAAATTGAAAGTCTTCTTGATAAAGCTTTGCAAGTTTTTCTTTTGGTGTCTTGTCACAAGGGTATAATCTCGAGATCTTGGTCCTCAGTGCGTGTTTGATAAGGAGTCCTTGACTTATTTTGAGTTTTGGATTGTTTTTACTTTTTGGATTGTTAATTGATTAAGAGACAATTTTTGTTTGTATTTGACAAAAGGTTTTCTTATCATTTCATTTTTTTGTCTACATTGTGAGTTTGATTTGGGAATAGTGTTGACAATGTGCTAGTTTTCTTGAACCATGCTTTATTTTCTTCATTACATATCTTATATGATTTGAGAAAGAAAGAACTGAAGTCATTTTTCTTTTTAGTAGTCATTGCAAGAAAATTGTTGCATTCGAATATTTGTGAAAAGAGAAAAATTCGAAAATTTAGTAGTTTTTTATTATTTGGAATCTTTTTCATTCAAAAATTGAGAAATTGTGTTTCGTAGCTTTTGTATTCCAAAAAGAGACACCTTCTCCCTACTATAATTAGAGTTCATCGAATTAAACGATTGCATGTCATCTCTTCTTTCATTTTATTGGGTCAAGGTCAAATACATCATCAGTTTCATTTATGTTTCCCTTTTGAGTAAGAAACAACTTTTAAAATACAACACAATTTTAAAATCTATTAGCAAATTTTATTTTATAGAACGTTTCTACACCAACATTAGCTAGGATAGCGCTTTGGAATAGGTTGTAAGGCACACTCTCCAAAGCATCAAAACACACAATAGTATCTTGTGATAGGGAGAGTTCAAATCCACTTTTTTACATTTTGTCCTGGGAATCCCTTCTAACACAAGGGTCAATCATGAAGTCACATTAGGACTAGCAGAGTTACTCACCCTGCTTTGTTGGTCTTAGTATAGATATTACGCGTATTATTGGGGATCACTTGAGAAGAAAATCCTGTGGGGACCTTCTTGAGTTGATTTCGGGCTTAGATACCCTACCTTTGCGCGTGGGTCAGATTGTCGATTGTTTCCCCAGGCATCATTGTCATAATCGGTAACCTTAGTAGCCTTTCTCTTTAGAGTTTTTACACAAGGTGATTGTGGAGGGGCAAGTCTTCACAGTAACTATAATCGATGTTGGTCAAACACACTCAGGATCCTTGAAGGGTATACCCATGATTATGTGTGGGATCTTGCACCAGGGTGTAAGTTCGTTAATCATGTCGTCAACGTAACTTTTTCACCTGCTTTATCCCAACCCCTTCTTGTCTTGATTTCGCGACATTGGATTTCATCACCAACTAGTGACTTCGAAATAAGAAGGTTTGTTTGCATGTATGATATCTAGATTTTATTAGTGAGTGTTGTTTGTTTCTCTAGTTGACCATAGATTTATTTCATTATTTATTTGGTGTGGCCAACATCGACCCTCGTCATTCACGTAGGATGTAAGGGTTACCTTCGAAAGATATGGAAGAATACACTCCTTTTCTTCCTAACTCACCATAGGGTTCTCTTGAAGGAGCAGCCAATAACGACCTAGCCTCTTAGATTGGAAGTTCCACTCCATTGGAGGAATCAATACTTCTTGTAAACCCATTATTGAATATTAGACAAGATCCAATTTTTCTCCGGCTAAATTTGTTGGGAGACATTGATATTGAATATTATACTAGAATACCTATTGGACCTCACATGGATTCTGGTGTAGATGACCCACCCTTTCAGAGTGTTTCGTTTAGAACTCTGGTTCATACTACTGGAAATTTCGATCCTAGCTCTTCTGGTCTTGTTCGTTCTCTTTGGAAAACCTCTTCGGGACAAGATATTTTTGAAAAACTAGAAATGAGTCATCTACGTCAGAGGACTTCTACTCAACCTATGACATCACCTATGCTTATGAATTCCACTCCTTATACAGTACCTTTAGATCATTTCACTGACATGACCAATAATGTTGTCACAGTTTCAGACCAATTGTTGGTTGGTTCTCACACGATTCTTCCTCTCCATCTCACTAACTCTATCATGGTCCCACAAGCTACGCCTGTTTCTGCTGGAAATGTGGTAGTCACTCAATATCCTATTGGAAAACAACTTCTGCTTAGATCAAATCCATCACTTCCACCTAGCTATAATGCTTTGAATACTTCCATTGCTAATCCTTCCCATAATCCATCCGGAGGTTCTAATATTTTTGTTCCTCCTGGATACAATGTTGCTAGTAGTTTTGTTCCTACATCTACCTAGGTTCTCTCCGGGGGGCCTAACATTCCTCCTCCACCTTCACCCAAAGGATCTAATCATCCTGGCCCCATTAGCTCCAATCAAGTTGGAAGCACAAGTCATTATGTCGCTTTTGGTTTTCAAATTCTTGTTGGAGGTCAACCTCAAGTTGGAGGTCATAACCCAGTGTACAGGAAAAATATCCCTTGATTATAATATCAACCTTGGAATTTTCCTTTCCAAGGTAATCAACAACTTCTCAGTGGGAAAAATCCTCAAGTTAATTCTTTTGTACCCCCTAATCTCGAGCAACCATATCCATGTTCTATGAATCCTACCTTGGGTCAAAATTTGCAGTCTAATGCTCCTTTTCAAGGAGGCTTACCTAATCAACCAATTCATGTTAGCTATTCGACTCAAAATCCTCCACCACCGACTTTTCAGGACTCTCTAACTATCTACAGACTGCTTATGGTCCTACTAGTATACCTACAGGACTACCTCCTCAAAACTACCAGTTTCCTCAAGTGAATAGACAGTTGTCGTTTCTTGCTACTTTGGATTTACCAGATTTATCTAGGATTTTGAATGAGCTTATTTTTCATTCTCCTTATTGGCCCGTTATATCTGCCAAATTGCCTTCAAATATTCCTAAGTTTGATGACCTATCGGGAGAATACCCAAATAATCACATCATGACATTCCATCTTTGGTGTTCATCCAACTCCTTGATGGATGACTCTATAAGATTACGTCTTTTCCAACGAACTCTTATGGTTTCGGAAGCCAAATGGTATATTGAATTACCACAAGGATTCTTCAATGACTTCAATACCTTAGCTATGGCTTTCTTAATGCATTATCAATTGCACATACGCTATGAGACAGGAACTAAAATTTTGAGTTCATTTAAACAATCCTCTTCTACTCACATTTCTGATCATATTCATGAGTGGAGGAGGAGAAGACGCTTAATCGAAATTCCCCTTCCCGATCAATTATTGGCCGAGTGGTTTACCAAATCACTCATTGGTCCTATATACTGTGATTTTGTCATGGGTGGTGTCGTCATTGAAGAGCAGGTGATTAGTTGTGCTCAATATTTGGATCTCGTTTATTCACAAATAGGCACACTATATGACTTGATCCCTGATGCTCCTCGTCCATCTACGAATCCAACCCCAACACCTCCAGTAGCTTCTCATGTTGTCGATGGCATGATTGGCAATTTTCATGTTGAGACTCAATCTAGAAAATCCATTCATCCCAATCCCAAGTCTACTACTCCTAATGTACAAAATACTTCTCCTCTAACTCCTTCTCCCGGTAAAACCTCTGAAGTTAATTCAGTTCAATCTACACCTACTAGTAAAAATCAAAATAAAAAGAAAGGGAAGGGTAAGAATAAGGAGGACAAAAATAATATTCAACAATCTGAGAAACCCAAAACCCAGCCTGTTGATGACAAAGACAAGTGTAAACCTCATTATCCTTGCCTTATCTGTGGTGAGGATCATTATATGAAATATTTTCCACGACGTGCTAAGGTTAATAAGTTCATGCAAGGGACCGGGACACCTTCTACACCCGTCATTTTGTCACAACCATTTCCTTCTCAGCAGTAGGCCCAATTGGTCATTCATGACCAAACTTCTCCCTCTACCACATCTTATGTACTTATGTGTACTGGTGACTCCAAGAAGAACGAAGTTGCAGTCGTGACTCGAGCCAAAGATTATTCTCCTTTGAAAGAGAAAGTTGATGATTCACCACCTCCATTGGTTCAACCTCCTCCACCAACTTCACCTATGAATGATCCTCTTCATCTCGAACGACTGGGCCTAGATACATTTCTTTGTCCTCCTCCCAAGGGAGTTATTCGAAACTCATAATTTAATCCTCACGCACGTGCTGCCCAAAACTATAGTATTGTAGAAGACCTTGCGCAAGAACCCTCTGTGATGTCAGCTCTCGAAGTCCTTCAAAGTTTTCCTACTCAACGTAAGGCGTTGTTAAAGGATATTGGTGGAATTGATCCTACCGATACAAATTTGATAATCTTTGACTTGGAAGATCATATTCCAAGGCTTCCTCCTCAATTAACGTTTTAGATACAAGTTGTTCTGGAAAATAAGAATATTTTTTGAACTGTTATTGAGGAAGGAGCCTCGACTTGCATCATGTTTGTTACCTATTGGAAAGCCATTGGCTCTCCCACCCTTACCGAGTCACACAATACTCTCAAGGATTTTAGTGGTATATATTTTAAACCTTATGGTGTTCTTCCTTCATTGTCTATTATGTTAGAAGTTAAAGCAGTTAATGTTAAGGTTGAGGTCTTTGATGCACCTCTCGATTACAACATTCTACTTGGCTGTAGTTGGATTGATTCCATGCAAGCAATTGTTTCTACTCTTTTCTGTGTGTTACATTTCATGCACCAAGGAAAATTCATTACTGCCGATCAACTGGACTTCTTTAATTCTGATTCACATACTAGCAATGTACCTTTCATTGCGAAGACACCTCTTGGTTATGAGAATGTTAGTGTGGGTATTTTAAAAGATTCATCATTAATGGGTACATTTTTTATTCCACACTCAATATTACTCCTCCTTTTGTCTCTTTGATTAACATGATATCAACCTTTGTTCATGAAACCCCTGAGTTTTATGGCCCATGGATAGAACCTAGCTCTGATGAGTGTCTTCGTTATGATGACTGAATGCCTTTGAGTCCAATAGAATTGGCTTATCAAGCTATTCAATCAGAAACTCCTTCTCCTTGTTCTCTCTATGATACATCTCCTGATCCATTTCGCGTGATATTTCCCACTGATGAGATGATCATGAAAATTATGTCTATGGAAGATACTCCATGGGATGATGGGCATCATCATTCTATTCTCTTCCTGGAACCCAAGACCACAAAGAGTTATCGACGGATTTCGACTCCATCTACCGTTGTTATTATTTCCTCTGTTCCTGAACCAACACACGATGTTTTGTATGAAGGTAACTTGGGTAATATATCACCTACCGTCCCTCTTGATATCTCAAATTAACTCAGAGTCATGGAAAATGTTCACATCAATGCCTCATGTTTTGCTGATGAGGTTCGTACTTACAAATCTCTTTTCCAAGAATTTCGTGATGTTTTTTCCTGGAGTTACAAAGAAATGCTTGGTATTGATCCAGATATTGTTGTACATGAGATTAAGACTTACCCAGATGCTAAACCAGTTCAACAGAGACTTCGCCCAGTACACCCACGCAAAGTTGTTGTTATTAAGCTTGAAGTTGAAAAACTTCTTAAAGTCGGTTTTATCTATCCTATGGCTTTGACTGATTGGGTGTCCAATATTGTTCCAGTTAACAAGAAACAAGGCATGGTCCGTGTTTGTGTAGATTATAGGGATATCAACAAAGCTTGTCCAAAAGACAATTATCCAATCCCTTTCATTGACCAGATTGTTGACGACTGTGTTGGGAGTGAAATATTCTCCTTGATGGACGATTTCTCCAGCTATAATCAAATCAATATTTTACCTGCGGATCAACATAAGATTGCTTTTAGTTTCCCTTGGGGAACCTTCGCATACTGAAAACTACCTTTTGGTCTCAAAAATGCTTGTGTGACTTTTCAACGCGCTATGTCTTATGTTTTTCATGACATTAAGAACATTGTACAACCCTACTTAGATGATCTATCGATGCATCCTATGCGTCATCAAGATCACCTGACACATCTACGGGCCATTTTCTTACGTTTTCATTATTATCGCATACGATTGAATCCACACAAATGTGTTTTTTGCGTGGAGTCCAGACGACTTCTTGGTTTTATCATGTCTATACATGGGATTAGATTAGACCCTATGAAGGTTGCGGCTATCCTCAATTTACCTCCTCCTTCCACACTCCGCCAACTCCAAAGTTTGCAAAGGAAGGCAAACGTTTTACGCCGATTCATCCCCACCTATGTTGAATTAATGAAAGGATTTACTCGACTCCTTAAAAAGGGTTACGATTTTGTATGGGATGACACTGCTAACCAAGCCTTTGAAGCTTTAAAACTCGACTTGACCCGTACACCACTTTTATTTCCACCCAATTATAGTCGATATTATTTCTTGTACTTAGTTGTTTCAGACACTACCATTGTTATGGTTCTCATCCAAGAGGATGATTCTCATGATGAACATGTTATATACTATTTGAGTCAGAGTCTCATGACCACTGAAACCAAATATTTACATGTGGAGAAACTAGCCTTCCCAGTTGTTCAAGTTGTTCAACGTTTTTGTCACTACATCTTATTACGCAAAACCACAGGCATTTCTGATTGCAACCCCATGCAACACATCCTTACTCGACAATTGTTGGGGGGCAAATACTCTAAATGGATATTTATTCTCCAAGAGTTTGATTTGGAGTTTGATCACACCAAGTCAAAAAAGTCTTTGGTTTTTGCCGAGTTGATATGTGACCTTCCCTCTATTGAAACAGAAACTATGGCAAAAGATTATTTTCCTGACAAAACTCTCTTTTTGATTAGTTATGACAACATATGGTATGGAGACATTATCATTTATCTTGAAACCCAAACTTTTCGGCCTAATATTTCTAGTACAAATCGTCGTCGTATTCGGTATCAATCCCGTCAATACATTATCCTTGGTGATACCCTTTATCGTCGTGGTATTGATTCCATATTTTGACGATATCTTGCCTATGATGAAGCTGAGAAAGATTTGAATGACTGTCATTTTGGAGCATTTGGCGGTCATATGTCTGGGTATGCCACTGCCCAAAAGATCTTACGAGCTGGTTATTTCTGGCCTTCATTGTTTAAGGATTGCATTACTTCCGTCCAAAAATGCCACGCTTGTCAAACCTACAAAAATAAGATCTGATCTCATCCTACTCCTCTTCACCCTATAGTTTCTATTAGTCCATTCGCTAAATGGGGCTTCAACTTCATGACATATAACCCTCACTCGGCTGAGGGGCATGGATACATCATCGTAGCTATGGATTATTTCACTAAGTGGGCCGAGGTGATGCCTACATTTGATAATACCAGGAAAACTGCATCGTTATTCATATTCAATCATATCGTTACTAGATTTGGTGTCCCTCGAGCCATCGTCACTGACCATGGTAGTCATTTTTGCAATTTCATGATGTTTGAACTTACCGATAAGTTGGGTCTTCGACATGAAAAATCAACCCCTTATTATCCGCAGGCCAATGGCTAGGTTGAAGAAATCAACAAAGTTCTCACTACTATGCTTCGACGGATGGTAGGAATTCACAAGTCAAGTTGGCACACGATGCTCTTTTCGACATTATGGACCTATCAAACATTCGTTAATTCTTCCACGAGATTCACACCTTTCCAATTAGTATATGGTATTGAAGTAATTATGTCGATTGAATGTGAAATCCCATATTTGAAACTAACTGTCGAACTTCTCCCTAACACCTCAACTAAAGAGGAACGTCTCTTGTATTTGATGCAATTAGACGAGACTCATTGTGATGTTTCCTTAGTCATTGAAACTCATAAAAACAATGTCAAATCTCAATAAGACAAGCATGTCAAACCACGTATATTTTCTGAGGGTGATTTGGTTCTTCTTTATGTACAAGATCTTAGATTATTAGGGGCTGGTAAATTCGAGCTTATGTGGCGTGGCCCTTATATTGTCAAACAAGTGTTGGAGAAAGGGGCCTATGAGTTGGTAGATTATGATGGAATTCCTTTAAGTGAACCCAGAAATGGGCTTTACTTGAAGAAGTATTATGCTTAAACCATTTTTGCATGAGTGCGGTGTATTTTTAGTGTATCATACTTTTGTGTGCTTTTTCGTTTTTGGTTCCGCCTTTTAGCTTCTTACCTTGCATTGTGCTTGGTTTCCATATGTCGGTGTCTTCGCTACCCTATATCATATTTACTGATGGTGCTAGTCGCAGTACTCAAAACTTACCGTCTGCTGCTTGGGAAATCTACGCACCTACGGATGAATTGATCATTATACATGGTGTTTTCCTTGGTTGTGCAACTAATAATATCACAGAATACAATGCAGTTAACGAGTTGTTAACTGACGTCGTTTCACTTGGTATTCATCATCTTATTGTACGACTTGATTCACAGTTAGTAGTACTATAGTTGAGTAACATTTATTCCATCCGAATTCCTACTTTGTTACGGGTATATTTACGAATTTTCCTCTTGGAAAGACCTTTTGATTACATTGAGTATCAACATATTCCTAGATGTCTAAATACATTGACAGATGCATTGGCTAATTATGTGTTAGACATACATTTGAGACATTTATAAACCCAATTTACAAAAACAATTAAGTCGGTAGGAACTTTATATTTATAATGATAAAAGTTACAAAAAAGTGTTTGTCCAAAGACCAAAATATCAAAAATTGAAGCTCATGGCTTCATGTACAAAAGGCATCAAGGATGAAGCTCACTGCAACAAGCAACTAACCATGCTACTTTATGGAGCAGTCGACCGATAGATGCAGATACGCCAACTGTTTAGCATTGATAGTTCCTAGGAAGTTCATCCACCGTGGCATCAAGGACATTCATGGTTAGTCCCTCCAGGTTCTGTTCAATAACCTCGAGATCCGTGACAACTACCCTTGCTACAACACCTCTCTTTCCTTTCCTTTGGATGGGAGATGATCCCGGAGGACGATAAGGCCCCACATATGCATGATTGAGAGCACTTGATTAATCTTGGATAGATGACACAATTTTTTTTTTATATAATTAAAATATCAAAAACATTATATAAACAAAAAATTTCTTCTTACCTATGTCCCGCCACTGAGATCCCTCAGGAAGAGATAAATCAGGATCACCATGGAAATTCATCCCGACATATGCATAGTCTTCCACCATGATTAGCTGACTCCTCAGCCATTGGAAGAAAACATTGTCATACTTGAAGATAGGAACACCACCATGAAGAGCCATTAGATATACCCACCTCTTCATCTGTGGATCTTGTGGAGAGGGTATACCCCACTCCACCTATAGAAATAGGACATGAAATCTCTCCAAAACGAAGTCCACCAAAATGGACCCATATTCAAACTGTTTCAACCGACCATTTCGGCACTTCGTGAGTTGTTTTTTCATGCTTTTCAAGACACCCTCACACCAGTTGAAGACCCTGGGTTCCATGCACTCTATCACATACTAAAAATGGCTTTGCAAAGCCATATGGGGATCTACGCTCCCTACCATGTGGGTAATGGTATAAAGGATGGTCTGCAATGGTAAATCTCGAACATCTTTAATGGCCACCTTGCCACTTTGTTTTTTCGTACCAGACACACAATGGTGGCAAACATAGTAATCCATAGGTTCTCCTCCACCCCTGCTACCTATGAGTGATACTCGTGAACCACGATGAGACAACCCTGTCAGAAAGTAGATATCCTCTATATCCAATGTGAGTGTATGAACACCCACACGAAAAGCTTGTTCATTCACATCCCACATGTGAACCAAATACTCTAGCAACCTCAATTAGGCTCTCATGCCTCGAATCCTGAAAAACTTGAGTAACCCACATTGCCTTAGAGCCATAATTGTGCCCGGGTCATTCCTAGAAAAATAATCCTCTTCCTCATGCTCTCGCTCACGTCACTCAAGCATCTTGACCAAGGAAATCTTGCCAAGGAACATTAAAAGAAGATTACAAACATAAAAAATTCATTACTGGAGTTTTTTCTAGTTAAATTTATCTTTTCAAAATTTTGATTGCGGTCGTCGCAGGGCTGCACTTTCACGCATAGTGACGTCATCGCACCCTATCTATGGGGTCTCCTGTGATGATGAAAGATCATCACAGTTCATGATATAGTGGACCTGTAACAATCTCAACGCGTAGGTAACCCCAAAAAATCGACCTAAGATCCAAATTTAACCTATGAAAACAAAATTTGAAACCATGAAAGGATTAAGAAGAATAAGATTACCTGTTTGATGGAGACGGTTCGCAAAATGATCCACCACATGCTCTGAAATTGACATTTGAAAATTGGGGAGAAAAAGGGTTTTGGGGCACTATTTGGGTAAATTTGCAAATGAAATGGTAAAATGGTGTTTTGGCCTATTTTATTGTTTTTTACCACTTTTTATTGCAAAATTAAATTATTTTTATATTTTATCCATGCCCTAAAGTCTAGCCAACTTTGCGAAGTGTTGACTATTGCAAATTAAAAAGTCTAAGGATGAGACGTTTGAACAAGGGTCCACCCTTTTTTATTTGTTTTTGCATATTTTTCTTATGTACAGATACTTTTAGGGTTTTTTTAGGAAAAACTCCGAGCAGAGTCTTAATTATTTATCACACTCGTGAAACCATGAGAATGTAATCGAGTAATATTTTGTCATTTTTTCAAACTCGCATTGGTAATATGAAAAACAAAACCTATGGAGTATTCTTTAATCTCTCTTCAAGCTCCCTAAACATGAAAATATAGTCAGGCGACCTTGTTCTTTTCACGCTCGTAAAGGTATTTGAAGAAAATTTCTGATGAGCGGTAGGTTATCTCTTTTTCAGTCTTGTCAAACTAACTTACAAAAAAGGACATTATGGAGTTCTCTTTAAGTGTTTTTCAGACTCTCTAAAAATGAAAAGCCCCCAAGTTTCCTTTCTTTGGACTCATTAAACAAACATCGAAAGACCCATATGGGATCAAACCACTCCTTCTTAGGGTTCGTTAAACATACTCCAAGGGACTCGTCAAAAGGATGAGCTTAAAATTACAAGCATATGTTATCCTCCTCAAGCTTGCGTAAAAATAAAGAGTTACTCGCCAGAAATGGTGGGGGGGAATTGGGAAAGAAATGTGTCTCTGTATTTGTGTTAGTGGTAGTAATAGTAGCTCTTTAACATGACACCCCCCTTTCATCATTGTATCTGGGTTGGGAAATCCATTTGTCTCTCGTTTGACCATCCACAAGTTCATATGTTGGGTCCTCCTTGAATTAATGCTACCAAGAAAACTGTCGTGTCGTTCATATGTTCAAGAGAAATCCAACCTAAACAAGCCTTATATTGAGTCGACCATCTGTAGTTATAAATTTTCTACCATGCCAGCCTTCCCTGAGTCAGTTCCGAATCACTTCATACTCTGGTCTACTTCAAATCTGTTACATATTTCATGTCATTAATGGGGGATACATCAAAGCCCTCCTATGACGAGTCTTTTCTTGTCGACTTCAACTTGTTATCCGGGAACAAGATTTAGAAATCATTCAATACCTTAGAGCCTGCATGCCTCAATGGAAGGTTTCTTCGCTTTCAACAGTGGGTTCACAGCATTGACCCCTGATTGGAAGATTCCATCGAGTGTTCGACTTCAACTCATTTATTCACATTCGTTGGATTGTACTAGAGTACCTTGGGAGTCATTGACATCAATTGTGATTTCCCTCGCACTTGTTAACAATTTTCATTAATGATAGGTAATCAAGTGGTTTATACCATGTTCGAATTCAACACCTGTAATCACATGGCTAGATTCATACTTAGAGACGATGGAAATGAAGAACCTGGATCTCATCATCTTAGTCCGGGTTACAATGGAGTATTCATTAGTTTGTGTTGATGCATAGATCCACAATGTATTCTTGGTGGCTATGCTAAATCATGATGACATGGATCCACAGTGTATATTTTGTGGCCATGACTCACTTGAAACTTATGATTAGAGTCACTTGTAGTCTGAGCATGGGAATGCCTACCTCAAAATATGGTATGTTATTATGCAGATGCTTGATTGTTCACAGGTTCCTAATCGATGCACTCCTTGTTTTCGACACACACATTCTACAAAGTATTTCAGCTGTCACAAGTTCCAGTTTCATACTTTGGGGGGCATTATGTTACACATTATTTTGGTCACCTCAGTGATCAACTGACAACATGTGGTCATGTTCCCTGAAAATATTAAAAGAGACTTTCTCCATGAGAAA
Source organism: Picea sitchensis (assembly GCA_010110895.2). Classification (NCBI taxonomy): domain Eukaryota; kingdom Viridiplantae; phylum Streptophyta; class Pinopsida; order Pinales; family Pinaceae; genus Picea; species Picea sitchensis. Next base: position 115,056 of record SNQJ01S0066587.1, read on the forward strand.
AGTGGTTTTCTTTTCCTCTTTCAAAAACTATAAAAAATAAGGTC
>SNQJ01S0066588.1:0-23486 GCA_010110895.2 Picea sitchensis
CTTCATATGGCCAGTCTTGCCACAGTAATGACAAGTGACTGTCTTCAGGCTTTTGGGGGCATCCTCATCATTGCCTGGACCAAGTTTCCTTGTCCATTTGCCTTTGCCTTTAGCTTTGGCTGCAAAGGCCTACTCTGAACCCTCTGTCTCACTGTTGCTCCCAAACTGCTTCTTCCACATGTCATGTTCCAAGAGCTTATTGGATAGCTCTCCAAACTTCAGGGCAACGTATGTAGCTGTGATGTTCAGGGTCTCAATGAAGTGCTCGTAGGACCCTGGCAAGTTGTTCAGCGTGATCACCACCATGTCCTCTTCTGCCATCTTTCGACCAATGGCCTCCAACTGCTCTCGGATGTCCTTGATCTTGAGTAAGTGCTCTTGGAGAGAGGCACCCTCACTCATCTTGATCGCGAACAACATATTCTTTAAAAAGAACGCTCGACCCTTATCTGAAATCTCATGGGTCTCTTTCAACTGTTTCCAGATCGCTACAGCAGTCTTCCCATTCTGAACCTCAGGTAGCATCTCATCTGTCACGAACAATTTGATCAGCATCACGACCTCTCTGTCTTGGCCATCAAACTTGTCCTGGTCTTTACCTGCAACCGTGGGACGAGGACTTGTGCCTAGAACAACATCTGACAGGCATCGGTACGCAAAAATGGCCAACATGCGTTGCTTCCAGGTATTGTAGTTCTTCCCAGAGAACTTTTGGTTGCCTTCCAACATGATGTTGGTCAATGTAGCCATAGATGAACGTAAAATATTGAACTTAGCAGATAAATAATGGCAAAATACTTGCAATCTGGCTTTTAAAACCGAAAAATCAAATGAATCTGGCTTCGGCTGATCTGAAACCCTTTCGGCTCCTTGAGTATGCTACGTTGGCGATCCCTCGATCCGTCACTGTCGGCAGCAGTCCCTACGTCTTCACGCACTCCCAGACTTCGTGGCCCTAACCTCGCTCTGATACCATGTAACGAAAATCGAGCACACACAGAAACCAAGATAACTTGAATAAGGTTATCTGTCTTTATTAAATCAATAAAATAAGAGAGCAAATAGCTTTCCTATATAGGTTACAATCTAGTAGAGTCAAACCACTTTATGAATGTGGGATAAAGTGAAAATATAACCTAAAAGCAAATATCTGACCTAAAAGCAAATAAGTTAACCTAAAGTCACTTTGACTTTATTAATGCCTAAGTCTAATTTCTAATTGACCATTATAAACAAATATTTAATTTAACAAGTTGTGCCCATGTGTGGGGTGAGGAAGCCCATGAGTTGGGTGTGTGGTTCCTCTCTAAGACGGAGATGGAATGTTGTGTGCCCCTGTGGGGTGAGGAAGCCCATGAGTTGGGTGTGTGGTTACTCTCTAAGACGAAGATGGAATGTTGTCTGCCCCTGTGGGGTGATGAAGCCCATGAGTTGGGTGTGTTGTTCTCTCTGAGAAAGAGATGAAATGATGTATTGGTCTCCTCTGTGCAGAGAGTTGAGATGATGTGATACTCCAGATGATTCTCCTGTGAGATGCAGTGAAAAAGCAATCTATTGAGTTGGACGTGCATGTGGTTGAGCACAGGTGAACATGATCCTAGTGGATGAGCACTAGTGAGTGTGATTCTCACGTGAGACGCGGTGAGAAAGTGATATGTTGAGTTGGACGTACCTGTGGTTGAGCACAGGTGAACGTGATCCTAGTGGTTGAGCACTAGTGAGTGTGATTCTCCTGTGAGACGCAGTGAGAAAGAGATGTGGACATCCTTGTGGCTAAGCACAGATGGATGTGCCCCTAGTGGTTGAGCACTAGTGGGTGTATGAGATCCCTTGCTATATTGTCCAAGAGTCAGACTTACCTGTAACCCTATTTGTGATGTAAAGGGTATAGGTCGATCCCGCCATAAAGTTAAAGATAATTAATGTAAAATATAATTAATATGGTAATTATTAATTGTATTTTGAGTTATTGAGGTCGGTCCTATTGTGCCAATAGACAAATCATTTGATGTGATAAGTCTTATATAAATAAAGGTGAATCCCCATTGAAGAAACACACTTAACATTGTGTCATCTCATGATTTCAGAAGTTGTGGTCTGGAATTATGAGAATTACAACACCCTCTTGTATGCTAGGTTTGGTGATGGTGTGGGAGGTCTTTCTCTTGAAGAATATAGCAAAGGATTGGTTGGGTTTTCTTTCGTTATTGAGAAGGGTTTCCCAAGATACTTCTTGTGTTCTTGTGCATGGTTATTCTTCTTGTGATCTTGGGTTGTTGCAATAGTTATGGTTCAAGTAAAAGCTAAACAGAAAATTTAAAGTAAATGCATGAGCCATAGCTCATTGAGAATTCAACAAGTAGTGCACCACTAGACCAAGATAGCTCTTCACCAAATAACCAAAACCCTTTACTGAGACACCCCTCCTTTGTAGATGTGTCACTCCTTCTCTGTAGCTGTGTCGCTCTCTAAGACTTGTGCATTGTGTGAGAGAGCTAGTTGTATGTGTCCAAATCAGGAGCTAGGCCTCTTATAAATACTAGTTGGATTGACCAAAATTAGGTCAGGGCCAACCTGTCTACTTTACCCTTCTAATTTACAATTGACTTGTTAAGGCACAATAGGGCCAATTTTTACAAAGACGCAATAGAGCCGACTTAACAAATATAATATAACATTAATCTTTAGGGTTTTGTCTTGGTCAAATACAATATGAATATAATATCTTTCGAAGCTACTCAAACTTCAACATTATATGCACCAAAATTTTGAGAAGGGTTGAAGTTCAAACCTGTTTGGAAGGGTCTTGGTGCTCCAGGCCTCCTTGAATTGATGAAGTATAGTGATTCCACATTCTCCTCTGCTCCTCGAAATGTAGCTTTCGACCTTGACAAAGAAGGACATTTGTTAGTTGATGATTTTCTTCACAAATGCCACAAGCATCTATGAGGTCTAGAGGGCTCTCATTTCTAGGATGCCTCTTAGTGCATTTAGGGCAATAAATAGTCAATGCCTTCTTATGTTTTCTCATGTTTCTTCTTGATCTGCAAAGTATCCATTTGCATGGCTGGAGAATGCAAAATATGAGTTTTCATATCTTCTATTAACCCTCCTAATTCATTTTTTATATTGGTTGTAGGGTTAGAAGATTAAGGTACCATTCCTCTATCGTTTCTACCCTTCTCCCTTGAGGATATTTAATGGTTTTTGAAGATTGGTTTGATATCATCATAGTCCATTTGATAGATATCTCCATTGGATAGGAGATTTAATGTTTTCATGAGATCATCTCTTACTCCTCTAAGTAAGACAAGCTCAAGTGAATCCTCATATGGAGTGGAGTTGTGAGCTCTTTTATAACTCAGCTGAAATCACTCTTCAAAGTCTTTTAGAGATTCGTCGGGTCCTTGAGTCATTCTGAAGATCTCATCTCTTGTGTCCCTTCCTCTGCAATAGTCTTTGTATTTTTCACTGAAGGTATTCTTCAATTGATCCCAAGTTGTGATGTCGTTTCCCTCCAGGCTCATGAACCATCTTAGAGTTGAATCCTTCAAAGTAGAAGGAAAAAGTTTGATTTTTTGTTCACCAGTAGTATAATCACATGTCCTACATATAACTACAAACTCAAACAAGAAAGTGTCAAGGTCTTTAGAAACAAGACTGTGGAAATGAGGCAAGGCAGAAGGATTAATATTTTTCATCTCAATTTCTCCATTGGTTTCCCGTATGGGAAACTCAAATATTTCTACCATCTCTTCTTCACCAACCATGGTATGAGGTGAGGGAGAGTGACCTTCGTCTGAAATATTTTCAAATTCTCTAGCTTTCCTTTCCAAGAAACTTTCAAGTGTCTCAGGACCAATTTTTGAATTACTTGGACCTGTTTTTGGGGTGGGGGTTTTTGATAAAAAAAATCCCCTTCCTATCTCTAGGTCGACTCATTCATAAAAGTGAAGAAAATAAAACTATTTTTTTCTTTTCCTTTTTTTTAAGATGCAAAGAATGTGACAAACAGCGATCTCAATCAATCTCATTTGATTTTTGAACCGTTGCTTGTAAGGAGTGGTCATTAGTGAACTGAGAGCACTCTAGAGGTACGTGGGGGTCAAGGTCCCTTCATTCTTGAATGGCAGCACTCTTAGAGGGACAGGGTCCCTTGATTCTTGGAATTCTCCTTTCTTTAAGGGGTTCGACCTGTTTGATGCTACACACATTCTTTATCATAGGCATTAGATCAAAAAGGTACTAAACACATGAAATTCCACCTCAAAAACGGATTCACTAAGCAACATACAAAAGTACTCATGACTTACTACTAAATATGGTCAAAAAACAAATATTAGTCATCATGGTGAAAAATGTGTCTATGATGAGTCATTGGGATAGGCAATGTTGAGGCTCATCATCGCCCATGGACCTCAAAAACCTCTTGCAATTGAAGCATCAAACTCAACAAGGTCACCTCCCTCTTTCTAAGAGAATCCTAAAGCAAGAGTATCATCATGGTCAACTCCCTCTACCTGAGAGAATCCAAGAACCTAGGAATAGCAGCAATGATGCTACTGCCCCCTCAACTTGTTACTTTACTTGTCAATCTGGGCTTTGTACAAACTTAAGAGGTGTTGTGCAAAGTATATGCAGAATGCACTAATGAGCCTAAATATTTCCTATCTCAAAGATTCATCATCCCTATCCCCATACTCTACAACACTCCCATCAATTGCAACACCAAAATCAATCCCTAATTCCATGATAGGTTTTCAACCTATCTCCATGGAATCTCGCAATGCCTTCTTTTGATAGGCTTCCTTCTTGACATGGGAAACCAATAGTTTCAAATCGGTAGGGGCATCTACCACTTTCTCAACATGCTCTCTGTTGTTCCTGAGTTTATACTTTAAGGCTCTAAAGTATACTGTCAAGGCATCTGAAAAGATAGAGGAAGTTGAGGACAGAAAAAAAATGATTAAAAGGTGAGGGCTATAATTGGTTTCTCAACTGTCTCTGTCGAAATTCTCAGTTTTCCTGAATGTTGATATCTCTCTCAATTGCTACCCATGAACGTTCTAACTCAACTCAGTTATTTGTTGTTTGTAAGATAGTGTTAAATAAATTTAGAGTGATGCTGGTTTAATCCGAAAGACCAGGTTCGATGTTAGGCTGCCTTGAAACTGGTACTGTCATGAAGGATAAAGGTAAAGGAGATATAATTATGTGTTTTCTTTTTAGGCTTCGTTATCTCTATTTCACAATGCGAAGAAGATGATTTTAAAAACACGAATTAATAGGATGACTAAATTGTAGGTCGTTTCTTGTATCTTAGTTAAATTTAAAGGAAAAGAAGCATGCATGATATGAGGAAAAACATGAAGCTATTAACAAGGTGAGGCATCAATTTAAGAGGAATCTCACGTTGAAACAGAAGTCTATGAAACAAGAAAAATATTAATGAAGCATATGATATTGGAATCTAAACATCTACAAGTCTTGTATCTGTTGATAACCGATACAGAGGAAACACTGTTAATGATTTAAATAACAAGAATAATAATTTCCACAATAGAGGTTGTACTAAATTGTAGCCAAGCATTCATCAATTAGATATTTGAAAGAAAGACGAAATGACAGGAAAACACATAACTCAGACGTGACAAAATCTGGAATCTTCAATCTGCATTTCTATTAATTCAGAGTCTCTTCAAAATTACTTCATCAAAATGCCTTTTTAGAGAAGGAAAAAAGCCCTCTTTCACTCTTTGCTCCTTGTATTTATACAAGGTCATCAATACTTGATGGTTAGCAATCTCCTACTTTTTAGGAGAAAAATAGTTACAAAACTGCAACCTTAATCGTTGCATGATTAACTTTTGTTTGTATATCATTTCAATAGTATAAGCTTTCAAACGATACTTCATTGTTTAGTCGAAGTCTCTCCCTCCTTTGATGCTATACATCCAATACATTTCTCCATAAAATGAACAAAATTTCTAGGAGGTGTCGAAAGATCCCTAGTTTCAAACAGATAAAACTTTCTTTGTACCTCTGGAAACTGGTCTTCAAAACCTTTCTCGGCAAACCTAATCACTTGCAACTTTAAATTGGGTTGTACCAACCATCTGTCTATTAGGTTGGCATCGATTTCCTTCAACTGTGAAATCTTCGCCTGAATCTGCTTCAAGGCCTCTTTGCAGTTCAACTATTGTTTCACAATGTTTATCTACCCCAGTGGCTCAGAGCAATCATTTCTTTCAATACCTAATGCTTGCTTATCCAAAGAATCAAAGACTCCCTAACAATCATCTTTGATTTCTTTGACTATCTTCTTGTTTTCGGATATGTTTGTTTCCCATACCTTGAGAATGATGTCTCATCTTATCTGTTTTGTGATAGAAAGCTTTAGATTTTCTGCCATCTCTCTATTTCCTGAACATGCAACTACTTTCTGGAAGGTATTCCTTGTTGCTTTAGCCTCCTTTTCTAGTAAAATAATATTATCAAGAGATTTGCTTACCTCTTGAAAGTAATTATGGATGATCTCTATTTTGGAGATCAATTTATATTGCTCGGCTTCTATCTTTGTATGTGGTTCCAACGAGAGGGTCTGGAAAGCCTCTAAGTCTACAACTCGGCCTTCTGTCAAATTTAACTTAGCCTGTAGTTGTTTTACAAGCTCCTTTTGTTGAGTAACCTGCACCTGACTTGCTTGTATCCTCTGGTTCATTTTGTCCAGGCTTGATTTGAGTGATTGAATTTCTTGCCTTTCAACAGCTCTGGCCTGCTCCAAGCTTTTATTTACCTCTTCTCTAATGTTTTTCTCAGCATTCTTTAACTGGTCTTGCAATTGAGCTATTATGTGGTTACTCTTCTTTATCCTTGTTCTCATGTTTTCCACAGTAAAAAGGTTTGTTGTTGCCATGGCTCCCATGGAGCCTGCTACCTCTGTAGCGAAATCCTCCTCTTCCAAATTCTGGCCATATAACAAGGCCCTATGTTTCTTCACCATACCCCCCTCCCTCATATACATCTCTTGTTTTAGGACAACCTTCTTTTTGCTGAACAAAATAATCAGAAGGAGGGATCTCATCTCTGGAGATAGGGGTGAGATCGCTAACATATATGGCTCCCATCTGTGGGAGTCCAAAAGCGGACTGTAAAGGGGTTAAGGAAGCTATGAGACTTCCTAGCTTTGTAGATCTTGTCTCTCCTATGGCCTTAGGTATATTGACATCAACAGCAGGTGATGAAGGAGGAGTGGACTTACTGGACTCGGGAGGTGTTCTGGGCCTCCTCTCTGCTAACGTCTCTGGATTTTCTGTTTGTAAGGATTCTTCATTTTGTGAAGACCTTTCAGTCTCCTATGGAAATTCTTCAGGATTGACTTTATCTTATGCTTCTTGTCTGAAACCTGGAGAAGTATCTTCTTGTTCCTGATGAAGGGTGATTGCTTCTCTTTGCAGTACTTTGGGCAGACCACTCCATCTATGCTTCTGGAAGGTCTGAAAACTAGCTTGCAAATCGGATGGTAGTGTTTGTACCCTCTCTAACACCTCCTCATAGGTCTTAGTCCCTTTGAACATGTCATCACAAGGGGAATTCTCATGTTCATAAGCCTTCATATTACAGTGGGCCATGTGTTTTCCCACTAACTGGTAAGGGTCGTGCTTCCTGTGTTCAAGGTCTACCAATTTGACCTCCTCCAACATTGTTGCTTCAACTTTGGAATGACCCAAGTTGAGTAATGAAAATTTTCCAATCTGAACGGGAAAAATCGGCCAAGATTTCTTTTGAGCCATCTTTAGTTCTATCCCAATTCCACCTGTTACTATTTGATGAGCTACCTCCCTACACACCAGTCTGTCGGGGAGGAATTTAGGGAGCGCATGTGGAGGGATTGAACATTCGAAAACTCTGATGTAGGAGAAATTCTCCTCTATAAACTAGTCAGCAACTGCTTTGAGGCTTCCTATGACCAACTCTGAAATGCGGGGAGGTGTACAATCATACAACATCTGATGTAGTGGTATTACCACGAAATCACAGATTTCATAGAATGAGTCCTTGGCGTTTTCTTCCCAAAGTTTAGAATGATATTCATGAATAGGTTCCGGGTAAGTTGGATTCCAACTCCAATTCATCAAAGGGAAAAGAGTTGAGAAGCATATAGCATCCATGATGTATGCAGACATATAAAAGGCCTTTTGATCTTGCAGTTTGATATTCCATGACCTCCTTCGCTATGTTATCGGATAAAATCTTATCCCAATTGAAGTTGTAACCTTTTGTTGCCTCGTGCAAAAGAGGTACCCATTCTGCAGGGAAGTGGGTAGGAATTTTCTTACCGAAAATTCTACATAACATCATCGCCACATAGACCATATACTCATTTAGAGAGGTTGTGGCGTAAACACCATGGGTGTCGGCCCTGAGTTTTGCTTTGTTTCTCCACCAGTCTTTAATTATGCCAGGATACGTTTGGTCTGACTCAAAACATTCTTTCTTTTGAAACTCACTCACGAAATCTTTATTATAAATATACTTGGGACTGGGAGACAGTTTATACATTACTTGTATATGTTCCGGTCTGAAGGAGCCAATTACGACCCCTCGACTGTCGAGAATGCTTCTCGTCTGCACGTTTGTTCGCTCTAAGGCCCAACTGATCATGTCGTTATAAGTCATGAGTCGCGGCCGTGTAGCCACTTTGTGAAGTTCAGACTCCGTTATGTCTCAAAGTTTGTTGTCGACATCATGAGGGAAATTCTTAATTTCATAATCTAGAGTTTCAAAAATTTGCCTCCAGGATTTTATGGAATCGATGGCATGCGGTATTGTATCAGATACAACGTCTCCGTCTGGACTCGAGCTCTCTGCAACTTCCTCGCTTTTCTTAGTGGCCTTCTTAGGTTCCATGGTATTTGCACTAAACCAAAAACCTGTTTACAGAGAAAATGTGTATAAAACTGGATAAATGTGACTTGTTATAGATGTAAAGGATAAGAATGAAGTTCGAAACACAGGACTTTATCAACCCTTAATTTGTATTATGACGAGCGTACTGATACAGGCGATGAAAAAATTTTGCTTTAATGGAAGGATATGCCTGGAGATACGCTTTCGCGTCAAAAAATATCTTCATTTACACGTTATTAATACTGTCATATATCGGTGATTTCAAACTGGAATTCTGAAAATCGTTGCCTTCCTCAATTCCCGAAATGTGAAAAGAAGTTGAGTTATCACTAATCATGTTTTGAAAACAACTTAACCTTAATCTTAGACTTTGTTTAAAGAAAACGTGATTTTGCATTTCAGAACTTCGGGGATCCTGTGGTCAGGAGATATGTCATAGGCAAACCCGGATCGCGAAATTGCGATGGGATTAGTGAGGCGCTAATCCTTCGTATTGATGCTTTAATTAATCAAGATTAGTGATTAATTATCTTTACTTTTACTTTTCGGAAAATCGAGGATCGAGAGTTCGAAGGATGAGAGTTCGAAAATGTTTTAGTAGAAAGAAACCTGAATCGCGAAAGATTAAGGGAAAGAAGATTGTGTTTAGGAGTTTAATTAATTACAGATTAAAGAGTACTTTGTGGGACGTGACGGAAAGTGTAACATTTATTTCTTCCCCCCCCTTTTTTATTTTTTAATATGTTAAATGGTTTCGAGATTTCGGCACCGGGAAATTGGGATGGTTGAAGATCATACCTCGAGAAGAACCGAATCTCGAAACCCAAAAAGGAACGGAAGACTCTGACTCTCTTTTTTGGACTAAGGGCGGCTCCATGACTTAGGAAAAGATGAAGCTTCAGTTTTAAAGGGTAGAAAAATTTAAACTTCGTGTCAACACTCCCAAATCTCAGTGTCCTCCAAAAGCATTTGTAACTTGAACTTCCAAGGTATAAAATTGGAAGCACGATCCAACCTGTCACACTCTCTAGGACTGAGAGTAGTCATCCTACAAATATAAAGCACACCTCAAAGTAAAGATCACAAACAAATAAGTAGAACAACCCTTGGAGGGTTCCAATGTTTCTCCCAAGCATCTTAGGATTTCACACCCAACAACCTGTAAATAGGTCACTCACCATTCCCAAGTATAACCTAGTTGAAATATCCAACTCCCTCTTCAACAAGAGAGAAATCTCTGTCAAAATAGTTATGATCCCATGTTGAAATTTCTCAAAATGCCTTTTAATGCAAATTCAAAAATTTCACCACATCGAATGTTTCTCATAGCTAATCATTATGGACTTTTAGCCTTAGGGCTGATCTGAAATATTAATTTACAACAACAAACCATAGACAATATTTCACTTCACTTCAACCCAACTCACTAGGCAACTCAAGAGAAAAAAAATTGAACAAATGCCTACAAGTTTCAGCGCTTAGGGCACACTTGTCCAAACATATACTAGATTTGAAAATCATGTTATTACAACATATTTTAGAGCGAAAAATCTATGCTTCGATCTTCAAGTTATATGTTAGATCACTTCACAATTTCAACCCTATGGTATGTCAAATCAACATGAACGACAAGTGTTGGAAATTATCCAATCAAGAAGACAAAGCAAGCTAAAAATCAAATCCGCAGTGACACAATTTTTGGACCACTAAAAATTTTGTATATATATATATATAGAAGAAATACAGTACATGTACATACCACAACTTTATCACATAGCCAATACAATCTCTAGCTCTCTAAACACTAGCTAGGGAAAACCATGAAAACCCTAGCCACCACCAACGATCCACAACAAGCTAGCATCAACATTGGCAAGTCCTCCTTGGCATCCACACTTGTCTCCTTCTCTTCAATCAAGCATGACAAGTAGCACTAGGGCTACCAAAAACCTCGTCTTCTCCTTTAACAAGAGCTACAAAAACAATGTTAAACTTCATATATATATATATAATGTAGTACATGTACATACCACAACTTTATCACAAAGTTGGTACAATCTCTAGCTCTCCAAACAATAGCTAGGGAAAAACATGAAAACCCTAGCCACCACCAAGGATCCATGGCAAGATAGCATCAACATCAGTTAGTCCTCCTTGGCATTCACACTTGTCTCCCACAAGTGTCTAAGACATGTCTTCAATCAAGCATGATAAGTAGCACTAGGGCTACCAAAAAATTATTCTTCTCTTCTCACAAGAGCTACAAAAACAATGTTTTTTTATCCTATAGGGTTTATCCAAAACCATGGTTTCTTTGCCTCCTTTAGGGTGAAACCCTAACCCTAGAAAACCCTTGAACTTCTTCAAGAACCCTAGCACTCCAAGTCAATGAGTATAGAGAGGAGGGGGGGGGGATGCTCCACTCCTCGCAACTCTAATACATGTGTGTGAATGAATGAATGAACTCTCTTCGTCATCTACTTGTAAGAGAGGTAAGCAATGCCAACAATATAAAGTGGGCCTAAACCTCTACAAGCAACCTAACTCTACACAAGTAGGCTCACAAGTGGAGCGCTCCCTCTCCAAGTGACACCCATCAAACTCCAATGTGAAGACATCCACAAGCAAAGCTCCAAGGCATGAGCACTCCATGAGATGTGTCCAATGTTCCTTCTCCACGAGCCTTTGAAGCTCCAACACACTTCCAAATCCATGTGCTCCTTCGGATCCACCACCTACATGACCACTCCCTCGACCCAAGCATCATCAAATCAAGTACAATGTACTGTCCCCCACCTCTTGATGAAGAGGTTTGGGAAGACTTAGTGGTCTAGGCATCCCCACTAGACCATAGTCTCACACAAAGAGGAAAAGTCAACCAAACTAATGTTATATTTTTAAGTTGACTTAATGAAAAGGTAAAAAGGGTTAAAGAGGTAACTCAATGAAGAAATAGAGCGTTGGAGGTTGAGTTAGGAGTTGACCCTAGGGGTTAACTTAACTCAACAAGGAAACAGAAAAAATTATAGAGAGAAGGCTAGGGCGCACCTCTCATTTCATCTTGGATATTTGGTATTTGCTTGTTGATGCTCTTGGGCATACAGTTTTGAGGGTTTTGATATTACAAACCCTAGAGAACAACTCAGTGGTGAAAGATTCCACTCACCTTGTTCCAAGCTTGGTCTCGGGGATGAAATACTCCACCCACACCATTCTACATCCATCATCTATTCAGGAGGTGGTCTCCTGTGGGATAAAATACTCCACCTACACCATTCTAAAACAGCTACAGGTACCATCTTCCATACAAGGCAGCAAGAGGGTGTAACTTGGAGGGTTTCCAGCAAGGGCGCACCATTTGTTGAAGAACAATTCGATCCAACCTATTGAGGAAGCTTTGGGAGATTTCAAAATTAGGGTTTTTCTTGCAAGCCATTTCTCATCAGTTTGAGGGCTTCCTAGAGGAGTTACCATCTTACATCACTCATCTACGACACGGTTTTGGAGGAGAGAGGGACATTTGGTGATTCAGTGATTCTCATATATAGGAGGCTATACCTCAGATCTGCTTTTGAAACTTCTCTCAGGGGTTTTTGACTGCCCAATCTATCATCCTGGAGAGTTTAAGATGATTCAGAGGCCTTGTTCAGCCAGGCTGAATTATTGGCCATATCTGTGGTTTCAGAGGGTCGCACTTGGGGGTTTTGGCGCTTGGAAGAGGAGGCACGATTTGGCCCATACCGGAGGAGGTCACCTTGCCTCACCCCGATATATCATTTGGTCGAGTTTGGACTTATTTGGAGGTCTTCTTCAGTTGGGTCGAACCCTTGGTCTTCACAGTCTTCAATAGGGTCGTACCAGTAGCTTGAGGATTAGGCTAAACCCTAGTTTGTGTTGGAGCGTTCATCTTGTATTGCAGCCTTTGGGAGGTTTACTTTGTATTTCCGAGAGCATTTTGTACCAAATCATATTCTTGTCTTGAAGCCATCTTAAAGCTATTCCAGACTGCTTCCATTATTGTATCACGTGCTTGCTTTCTTATAATAAAGTTCAGCTCTTGTTTGTGGTTCCACATCTCGTGTATTGTTGAGATCTTTATATGTTGAAATGTTTCTTGAATAAACTATGGTTGAATAACTGTAATAAAACCTAAGGTCGAAATGTTAGTGGCCAACCTGCATACACAACAGTAAACAATCAAATCAGGGGTAAGTTATTGTTCCTAAGCAAAAAATTGGCTTCGGAACATTACATACAAGACTCCATGCAAGCAACCAAGTGTGCCCACACCATCTAGTGCTCAATGCCCTCCTCCAAGATGCTCGACACTCCTCTAAAGCAAGGTGTCCTCTAAGCAAGCAACCAAACACCATTTGTCGAGTACATGAAGAAGTCACCAAGCTCAACAGGTATCCAACGAGGACGGCCTCCCATTTTCCTTCTGCTCCCGATACTCTGTGACCCGATTGGCCAAACTATCTGAAAGGATCTTTGCCCAATTAAAAGAGCAACCTTCTGCAACCCGAAACATTAGAGGCACCCACGCAATGAAAAAATTTGATGTGTCATCTCTCCCATATAGCCGGCATGTCATCATGGCCACATATTTATACTGTAGCTCCAACAAAGCGATTGAATAAACACCCTGGTCATTAGCTCTGAACTTCACGGTGCATGAAACCCAATCCTTTATCAAACTGGGCATGGTTTTATCGTACTGAATGCACTCCTTCTCTTTGAATTCCTCCAGGAACTCGGAGCCATATGAGTAATCAGAGGTCGTGGGTAGCTTATACATAGTTTGTAGATGCTCGGGCCTAAAAGTCCCGACAGTGACTCGTTGCCCGTTCATGATAGTCTTGGTAGGTATGTCCACGTGATCCAACGCCCATCGGATCATGTCGTAATATGGGAGCAACCGTGGCCTGGCTGCTACTCTGTGCATTCCGGATTGGACGACTATCTTGTACTTGGTATTTAAATCATCTCTTTCGTTGTCGTCGGAGTCGCCTGAATAATCCACCAATTCTGATTGCAGAACGTTTGACACAAATGACCAGTCAGGGACCGAGTCGACACTTCGGGGCGAAGTATCGGAGACAGTATCTGAGCCTTGTCCTGCAACCTCGACATTCGCCTTTGCTGCTTTCCGCGGAGCCATGGCTGAAGCTTGCGTTTTAGCTCTTCTGCGATAGAACTGCGTATACATACAGGAATTAGTTTACTCAGAAGTGATGAGCTCTGCGTGCTTATGAAAATGTGTTCATTACAATGAAATGAAACTCTTACATATATTTGAAAACTTGGTACCTTTCAAAATAAGCCTGTCAAATCATAATTAGAAATAAATTTATTGCGTAAAATCCGATCTTACATTTATAGATTTACCATATTTCCCATTAATGTCATGAATTTTGGCGGTTTAAAAGTCAGTTGGCGTATGGAGTGAAAAGGCTTCCTCAAGAATCGTGCAAGCATCGAAATGCGGGATGTGTCTGATTCAGCTTAATTACCCCAATCTCGCCAACGGTAGTTAATATCTCGCTATTCGTTATATCAGGAAATTTTCTTTAACAATTCGAGTCTCCAACTCCCGAGACTGCAAGGATCGTTTTTGGTTTAAATAAAGGTAATCGCGATTTGGGGTTTGATTAATTTTATAATTATCACCTTCACCATGTCGCGACTCGAAGCTTTGAGGATAAGTTTATGGGAGATTTATACGCCGAGTCGCGAAACCGCGAGATTGCGATAACAAGACTTAATTAAGGGGAAGATAATCTCGAATTAAGTGACTAATTAATCATGTTGTAATTACATCGTGACTTCGTGAGTCGGAGTTTAGAAGCTGAAAATTTCGAAAAAGATAGTGCGGAGTGGCGAAATACCGAGAACAACTTTTACCATGGTTAGCTTTTTGCCTTTGATCCTTGACATGGGTTATCCAGAAAGGACCTCGTGTTCTCGGCTCTCGGGGCTATAAAAATAAGAATTCGGACTTGGCGAACGTCGAGGCGCGAAACCCCGACGACATCAAATCAAGAGTTAAAAGATTTTACCCTGGTTACTGCCTTGAGTGAAAATTTAAAACGACTTCGTCGTTTCGTGACTCGGGACGTGTGAACTCATGAATTATAGTACCCGACCTGCGAGATCCCGAAGTAGAACTAAAAGAGGGAACATTCTTACGAAAGGTAGGACTTGTTTCAAGAGTAGAAAATCGTCGTTGCTCACGTGACAAAGTTTCAGAGGTCTCAATATCTCGGAGGGAAAAAGAAAACAATTTTTAGATTTCAAGCATCAAAATGAAAAATGTGATAGGCTAAAAAACAAGGGCGGCTCCAACAACGCACAAGCATAATGTGCGCGTAACCCATCCTGACGTCACACAGAAATTCTGATTTTCCTTGTGTGCGGGGTCTATTTCCATGTACGCACAAGCAAATTCCAGCCTCTTTGTGCACAAGGGCTATTTTCCTGCGCGCACGACCATTCAAACCTTGCATCGAAGACTCATGACCAATATCATAAGGTTAACTTACATGCAAGACTATCAACATTTGTCATAGTTATGCACAACTATAATAATGACTATTAGAACCACACTTACATGTGCAAGCAATATTAAACAGAATAGCAGTGATTATTTATATGTGGCAACATACAAGAATTAACCCATATCAAACACAGATAAATAAGCACACAAAAAATGAGACAAGCACATAAAGACACTTATCTTTTATGAAAGTCGCCAACTATGCGCAGAACTCGGACGTTGTTGCTCATATACTTTTAGCAACAGGTCACCCCCGAGTTGGGGCTTAACTCCACTAGGGCAAAAGGGTTCCTAGTGACAAGCTAAGGTATGACACTCAACAGAATTGCTCAGTCCAAGGTGCCACTACTGCAACAAGTCTACAGTCCCTCATTCCCCATGCACATGTCACACCCAAGGAAGTGTGCCCCATCTCTGCTCAACAGTCCCACGGTTGCCCCACTTTCTTTCCAGGGTTACCAGCAACAGATCGGATAGGAAGTCTCCAATCCTTGCAACTAATGCCCAACGCACCAGGGAACAATTCCCAGCAAAACTCTCACTTGGAGAGTATGCTCACGGGCCTGACAACCCACCTCTTCAACAGCAAATCTCTCACCCAGAGAGACTACTCACGGGCCTGACAACCCGCCTCTTCAACACGAAGACTCAATTTACAAAACAGAAAACCCTTACATACTCTTCTCTCCGCAGATAAGGTAATAGTCGGATTTTCCCAAATAGTTCGACCCCTTCTACCTACAAGAAAAATGAATAACCCCCAAAAGAATGAGTTCTTCCCCAAAATACACTAAGGTCAACAATATATATTGCATGTCTTCAACTCGACACTTGTCACCTTCAACGGTAGCTTAAGCCACTTGGTGACTCGTTCCCTACCCTTGGGAACTTAGGATAAAATAATTATCCACAACATACACTTTCCTGGAAATATTAATAAAATATTATGTAGGACTTAAGTCTCGCCCCCTTTTCCCTTTTCAGGTGGAGCTAGCCCCCCATCTCTTTTCGTCTGAGTTTGTCTACATGCAACGATGTAATATTATTAATGACTAAGTATGATTACACTTTACATGGATACACACACTGGCTTATTTGCATCCTAGCTCACCAACCTCACAATCACACAGACTCTCCGGACTATATATATATATATATCTTAGTCCGATGTGCACTTCCAAGTAATTCCCGCGCACTTACTCAAGTGCGCGCAACACTATAAAATGTGCGCACTTACTCAGGTGTGCGCAACACTTTGAAATGTGCACAACCTTTCATTGATAACAATTCTTTGTGCACTACTCAGATGTGCGCAAAACCAAACTTGGTTCCCACGGCTCACCAACCTATATGTTCAATTACAAAGGGTTCAGATTAAGGACATTACATTGTATTAGGCGCCCACGTGAGTATGCTTTCTTTCAACTATTTATAATAACAAATGAGGTGGTTATTTTCTGTCAAGGAATATTATCCTTTGTTTTAGCACAAATTATGATTGTGGGTCTCGATGTTAAATTTCAAACCTAGCACCCAACAATTTATTTCCGAGCAAACCCTTGTTGTAATAAAATTATTAAGCAAATTTACTGAATAAAATACATGGTTGAGTTTTAACGATTTACAAAATCAAATCAGTGGAAGCACAACAGAAAACCATACACATTTGCACACGTAATTTTCTGGGTAAATACCCCTAGAAAAACCCCCAAGGGAAAACCAGTATTGTGATTATTTTATTAATATAAAATCTGGGCTCTCGTCCTGGGATAATGGCCCACTTGAGGAAAATACTAAACAACAAGATAGCCTAGCTTAACATACCTCAAGATATGTCCTTCGATCTTGATGGTTGCTACTCCTTTTCTATCCCTTGCTCCTTTCCTCGGACCCTACCCTTGCACATTTAGATGAAAGTCCTTCTCCACCCAATCAATGAGATCTTACTATCTCATTTCGTGTGTCTGACCCTCTCACCTTAGTTGCATTTTATAATGTTGAGTTCACCCTAAATCCAAAACCTTGGATCTCCAAAGTGATCAATGGTTGAGATTAGATCCCACCAACACTTTAGATCAATGGCTAGGATTTAATTTAATTCACTAATGCCAAATACTTAGGCATTTAATTAAATTAAACTCACATTAATTATAAAAATGCATTCACTTTAATAATCATTGTATTAAAGTGAATTTCATAAGTCTTGAGAGGTATTACGGACGACTTCCACATGTTAGACACAAAACCAGTGTGGAAGTACTTGTTCGATGCTACAAACATCAACACTCGAATCTTCTTGTTGTCATTATTGTGGTCATATGCCCCGTTGTGCATTTGTACACTAACATGCAATTTGGTGTCCTATAATTTGTGGCGACTTGTAACAAAGAAGGTATATGACCATTGCCCTTATGGTATTTAGCAATTGTATTTTTAGCATCTCCTTGCAATGATTCTTATGGTGGCAACTATATAATTTGGACCTTTTATTATTCTTTGAGTCATTGATGTTTGTTTTGTATAGGATAACAACACTTCTAAGTGACAAAGTTTTCTTCAGTAATGATTTTTTCCAATGTGGAATGGTGAAGCAAAGTGTGTGGATGGTGAACCAAAAAGCAACTTCCACCTAAAAGTTTTTTGGCCATGGGCCAAGAATCAGAGTTGCTCTCATACCCCTGTTATAAACAGAACAAAACCATATAATCCATAGTGCATGAAATAATCATTGTTATGAACCAAATGGACATTAACTAAGAATCCATAATAAATAGGACAAAGCCATATGATCCATAATGCATAAAATAATTATTGTAGATATGAATGTTATGATCCAAAAAATACAACGGTGAATTGTATCAATATACGTTGAAAGCACAGGTCACATGAAGGGTAGTGACCATCATGATAGTATATATTTATTAATTATATATAATTATTATTTTGTGTAATTATATGATACTTTATATAAATTACACACAATTTTGAGTCCAAGCAGGAACAGTCTCTCAACTCAAGCACGAGTAAATCGCAAAACGTGAGCTTCCATCCACAACTTAAGCACACATTCATCTTGTTGCGACACGAGTAGCTACAACTACGACCAATGGGTAAGATCGGCCATAACCAACATTTTAGTGCTCGCACAGATGATCATTCAAAAGTACTTGAATGATCACAATTTTGCACAAGCGTAAAGCACTCAAAGATTATGACTTTCTTGGGAAAGAAGCTTCTTGATTCACAACATCAATGTCCCCCATCTACGACAATTCTTCTTCAAGGCTACACAAGCCCAAACACAACACAGCAACCGTGAATCACACCCAACTCAAGCTCCTTGTGAGCAGTACTTCTCTGCAGCTTCACAACTATAATCCCTTCAAACAACATAACATCAACAACACCCTACACTGGTTTCACTCACTAAATGGTGCATCACATCAAACCAATGTACAATGATCGTTATTCTACAACAAATAACCACAAGCAAGCCATAGCACAACACCATAGACAAATTGTAGCACAACACATAAACATACTCTATAGCATAACCCTCTCAAAGAAAATACTCTACAGTAATCCTCTATCCAATAAAAGATTAACCTTCCTAGGATGCCATCGCTTCAAGGCTTCTTGCAAGAGAGTCAAGCCCATACTCCTTGTGATACTAGTTAGAAAAACTAGAGAGAGAATTTCTTCATCAAAACTTCAATATGATTGTGTATCCATTACATGTATATATACATCTAGGGCATGTAACTACTTTCTGGACAAAGAGACAAGTTCAAAGACATGTAACTACTTTTTAAACAAAGAGAGAAGTTGAAAGAAAATCTCTCAACAACTCAACTACTCATCCCTAAACATAAGGATCTTAACCATTTTAGGAACTAATCCTAAAAATACTCGCACCTAACATAGACTTGATTTAGGTAAACTCTTAACCATACCATCATCCATCTAATTAGGCTCATGACAACCACATCTGCCTTATGACACCTCGTGCTCACAACCACTTGACTTATGTGCACACACCTCAACCATACATGAAGTCATAACATGACCTCTTGCTCTACCAAGTCAATCACTCATGGAATAATGTTCTCATTGGAAATGCATACTTGCTCGTGTGTTCACATGTAACCATGTCCCCTTCAGTCACAAGAACATACATTAAGGAGCCTATGTGACTCACTCGCATAATACTAGAGACAACAACATGAACAAACATAAGTGACCATATGGACAACACTAATATCACTCCCTAGAGTAGCACACGTGCAAAAAACAAGTAGGAACAACAAATTTCGACAATTTGGTGCCCTTAACATATTATAAAATATAGAGAAGATTCGTTCTTTTAAAGAATCTGTACAAAAATTAAATCAAAAATTGTGTGAATTTAATATTTGGAACTCTCAAACATACCTTATTTACAATGAGAGATAAAACTCCTCCATCCTCCTTCGGAAGTTGTATTTATATCCTACCCAAAACTCTATCCTATCTTGACCAGTCAAAAGAAGAGAAACTGTCTTCTAATTCCTTGAAAGCCCGTGGTCTTTTCATGTTTCAAATTATCTATTCTCCTAACATTAGACTGATATCTGTAAAAAAAATTATTACTTCATGACCAGGTGAGGAGAATTTGTCAGGATATATACTGTCCAAGACATTTCAGTACATACCACAAAAACTGGGTACTCTCTTTAATCACGTAAGCTCTTAGAAAAAATCTAAATCTGATTATTCATTGTCATTAAATCATATGTTACAAGGTCCTTCCAAATCCTTCCCATGTAGATAAAACCACCTAAAATATCATCTTCACTTAACGGAAATGTATAGGTTCAAGAAAATTGGCATTTTCAAACCTAGTGCTTGTCCTCTTTTGGAACATTCTTCTCCGGTACATGTGGATCAATCTCTTTCGGTTTTTCATGTCCACCCCTGGTAATAAGAAACCAATTAGAAATAAAAAGTTATATTCCATGGAATCCAATGCATTCGGCCTGAATGGACAATAAAAAAGTTAATAAAACTTAAGGGAAAATCTTCTCCTACAAAATCAGAAAAGCAATCACAGGATAAGCATAGCCTCATAAGACGATACATTAAACTGAGAGAGAAAATAAAAGAAAACATCCAACAAAACAGAAAATAAGGTCACTTAACCATTCAATCAAGACCTGAGTAAGTCTTTAATCAGTATAGTGATGAAAAATATAACCATTTGTTTTGGAAACAATTTCACTTCATTTGGTCTGTCACTGGCATAGATCCATCTTAACCCTGGATCTATTAGGCACCAACAGAGATCAAAACAAAACCAAGGCATAAACTTCTTGCTGCTTAAAAGGTTATGGTTAAGATGGATCTATGCCAGTTTATTTTATTATTAAATATATATTTTTTATTATGGTTGGATTTTTTATATTCTTTTTCGTTATTATGTTCTGTTTCTATTTTTTCACTTTTACATTACAGAGTTTAACTTTTGTTTCATTTAGTTGATTAGCGTTACATTACGTTACTTTAAACATCTCATCCATATTGAGCTGTAGAGTGCACCTCACTTCTCTTGGTCCAAAGACCATAATTAAGAACTGAAAGTTTTGAAGATGAAATCTCCAGTTCCATGATACTTCCATCAACTACTGCACCATCAAATTGGGAGAGAGTGATGGGCAAGATTCTAAAAGAAATCTTTTAGGAAGGCAGCTAGGAATTTCGCAAGAGTGAATCAAGAGATTCATCTAATTTCCAATGTCCTAAGTTGGTCAGCCAGCTTTTTGTCTATATTGGCACTTATAGATGTAATTTATGTGACTAATCCCTGAGCTTAACCAATTCAAAATCAAAAGAGAAAAAATTATGTGAACACCTCATGTTTGGTTTTACCATGCCAAAGACTGGTAAACACTCTTTCTTGTTGTGTCAATTATGGTTTGCAGGAAAGATCCATAGTATTGCTCCCATCACATGCACAGTGCCAAAAGACCATCTTAGATACTATTTTTTCTCTCTCGCAATCAAGTAGCTCTGTTTAATTATGCCTTTGCAAGATAACACCTACAGTTTGTTCTCCTTATTTGTTTGGACGTTTTACATGTCCTGTTTTCTTCATACACCTGTGCTGGTTGCCTACTTTAAAGCTTTGACAGCAAGCACGTAGGCATATATGGGGCCCAGGATTATCATGATAGATTGTAAAATCTAAGGGTTAAAACTGCCAATATATAGTTTCAACCAACTAATAAATATTTGCTTTAGACTGCAAGCATGTATTCAGTGGATGAAGACTAAGACATCTAGTAGAAACTTAAATGACCAGTGGTGTCCACTTTTGAGGCTTAAGATGAAGAACCCCAAAGACATAAGATGAAGAATCCCAATGACATTTTGATGTCCGTATGGGAAGCTGTTATTGCCATTTAGGGTTTCATGAATAGCATCGAGACTTCTGCGGTGGGTGAGGATAGGGTGCATACCTTATTATATTCATATTTTTCAGTCAAATAAATGGCATTGATACACTCACTGCAATTAATGTACCACAGCAACATGACCTAATTTCTCTAGATCAAATGTCCATGCTCAGTACTCTTCATGGAAGTATTATTCGATAGTTAATTTCAATGGGATTCAGTCTTAAGGCACACATGAAAGCGAATATTCTCTAAAAAATAATAACTATTGCAGCATGATTTCTTTTAAACAGACCTAAACATAAAGGATATGGTTCTCGTGCTTCTTCTACATACATGTTCTACTAAAGTGACTTGATTTTGAAGACACCATATTGCATATTCTTCTAAAGCAATCCGTTCACAATTCAGGTTAAGTAATTCAGCATAAGCAACTATACTGCCAACACTTCAAACTCCAGGTATGCATAATATACAGATTTACTCATAGTCTCTATCCCACTGATGATTGTATTGATCTACAACATTGTGAGAGACAGTTATGGGCCTAGAATTGGTGATCATGAATAGATAATGGTTCCGCATCCATAATTAAGTGTCATCTAGGATTCTTCCTGATGAGATCAATGCTTGACATATATTTACATATTTTCATGAGGCGTCAATGGAGATTTTCCTGATGGAGCTAATACCATGCAATGTATCTCCATCCAGGATTCTTCCTGATGAGTTTGATGCTTGAATTGAATATATTAAAGATGTGTTGTCGCAGATTATTGCCCAATGGGATCAACACATGTACAATATATATTCCCTCTTTTTCCTATATCATTTTTATTTGATTTTACACATAAAAACAAGTTAGACATAGATTAGTGAGCCAAGAACATGTGTATTTGAAATTTTCAACTGCATGAAGAATGTTGATGAATGCTAAATATTCAATCTAGAATAGGCTCATCATGGCATTAATACTTGATCTGCAATCTTTCACTTTGTATTGGGCCTTAAGAGTTTCCCAATGCACCAAATGATGCTCAATTCTGAGCTCCTGTGAGGGAGATATGGTCATTTTACAGCTACAAGCCAATTCTGCCTTAAATGGAAGTTAATCAATCAAATTCCAAGATGAATTACTCCCACTTGGCTGACAATTTTGACCTCAAACTACTTCCACTAGATGTGTTTTCTGAATCTAGCTTCAGGAAAAGAATGGCATGAGAATCCCATTCCGTGTGACAAAGTTATGTTAATCTTATAACATGGGGATGAATTCTATGCATGAACTTCTAGCAGACCCCATTCCAACTGAAAGCTGACAACTTAAATTCAGGTTGTAGGTCCTACCCACCCTGCAACTTTCTTGTGATTCCACAATGAGGGGTTGCAGGTCCTTTCTGTTGATTTTTCAATAAGCTAGGTTAAGCATGTAGTTCATTTCATTTTATCATGTCTTAACCATAAACAAGAATGTTGCAGCAACCAAGATCACAAGAAGAAACACCATGCACAAGAACACAAGAAGTATCCTGGGAAACCCTTCTCAACAAGGGAAGAAAACCCAGCCAAATCCTTTGCTATATTCTTCA
>SNQJ01S0066588.1:28207-39885 GCA_010110895.2 Picea sitchensis
GACAGCTGTATGTTTGATCTTATAGATCCATTTGGAAGTCACTACAGACTTCCCTTCAAGTCTCGGAATAATATCCCACACATCATTCTTCATGATGGACTGATACTCCTCCATCATGGCATCTCTCCATACTGGTTGACTAGATACCTCCTCATAAAATGAAGGCTCAGAATCAATGATGTGGCTCATAGTTGCGGCATAGCAAGAATATCTATGAGGTCTCTTGCTCTCTCGGAAGGTACCACGAGGAGTTGCATGTCCTTCTGCCTCCTGCAGAGTCTGACGAGCCCATGCAGGTCTCTTCTGACCTACTGCAATATCTCTGGGAACATGAACTAGAGCTACAAGATCAACGTGATCAATTTGATCAATAGGCTCAATTGTCTCCCTCTGAACTATTGGAGGGTGAGGGGGAGAAGGAACCATCTCTTCATGTCTCTCACTATCAATTTCCATGTGAGATACTCTAGATCTCCTGAAGGCTACCTCCTCCTCAAAGGTAACATCTCTGCTCACCTTAGTCTTTGACCAGGGATGTAGCTCTAGTATGCCTTCGAAGACTCACTATACACCACAAATGTACCCTTTCTACTTGAAGGGTCTATCTTGGTCCTTTTCTCCTTGGGTACATGAATGTATACTGGACACCCAAATATTATGAAGTTTCCAACCTCAGGCTTCACTTTAGTGAAGTCCTCCTCAGGAGTCATGTTCCTCAAATTCTTATGAGGACTTATATTCTTAACATACACTGCAGTCACGGATGCCTCTGCCCACAAAACATAGGTAAATGTTGATCATGAATCATCTTGGACCATACTTGGCATATCGAGGTTCCCTCATGAAACCAATGTCTAAGACATATCGAGGTTCCTTTATGGAACCAATGTCTCACAAGACATATTGAGCTTTCCTCGTGAAACCAATGTCTTGGTTCCTTCATCTAACCATCTGAGGCATGTCAAGATGAAGTCCAGATTCCAAAACTCTTCACAAAACGCAAACTATCTCTCATTTTCTTGGGCCCTCCCTTAAGGGATTGAAGCCTAGTCCTCATTTAATGAGCAGGAGCAGGAGCAAGAGTAATTAATGTTTCAAAAATTTCTTCACAAATTGTAGACTGCATACAAATCTCCGTAAGCTTGTGCCTTATCCTTCCACATGTTATGTCGAGTGTTTGATCAACTGTAAAGGCATCGCTTCACACTCATTTGCGTTGTTGCAGTTTCCATTTGATATCATTTCTCTCTAAGAAGAAGACATTGTAATCCTATGTCTCTTAAAAGAGCGATTTCACAGGCTTGAAGATTCCGCCAACACTTCGAATCCTTTCGACCATGGTGTCGGACATGTCAATTCTAAAATGTCTCTGAACCCGAGACTCATATACGACATTAGCGTTGATGACTAAATAGAATTCCTTTGCAGCCTGAACTGCACGTAGGCGCATATCAATAGCCTCACTACGTCGTGACACTGGCCTCCTCGCTTGGTGGTCATCCCACTGTGGACACCAAACATTTACATTGACACTATATATATGACCTTTTCTCCAATGGTAGCTTGATTCTGAAAGGAAACTCGACCTCACACATAATCAATATGATAGAATGGGGTGCAAACAATCAAATATTCCACTCCACATAGGTGCAAACAATCAGAAGTCTTCTCGGCTTCCAGCGATCTCTCAAGAGTATCTTCTTGGATTCTTTGACCAATCACTTGGACGCGAGCACTAGATCGTATCCCGTACTCTTGTTCTCTCCATCGGGATCCAAAGGCAACATCACCAAAACCTGTACTCATTTAACCAATATTTCACTAATGGCGGGACTTGTATGCATCAAGTCTTTATCGACAATAGTCTAGGATTGCATAATGTAGGCCTCACACAACATCCTCAGCCACCATGAAATTCTCGAAGACAATTTCATCTTATTCACTCTACAAATCCCTTTCTGGGAATTTTTCAGGGATGTCTACGAATCATCTAGTGGATCTGAAAAACACTCAAAGTGATCGAAGATTGTATTATCTTTGGAGAAGCTGACCAACAGCAAAAGGCGAATCGTGAGGGTTGACCAGATGAAACCAAATTGATATGGGGTACCCTTTATAAAACAAGTGGCTCCTCACATTAACCAACGGTTCTATTTTTTTTCAAAGGCTTTACATGGAATTGATGCACCATCTACACTAAGTTTCCATTTCTCTTCCATTTACCTGAGCTCTCCCGTGAGGGAGTCAAGATCAGTCCTGCTCTGATACCATGTTGGTTGTTCTTCATATGAGATATGATCAATTTATTATTACAATGATGAGTGTTCCATATATAGGGAACATATGGTGACCATCCATGAAAGGATGCATCCCTTGAATAATCAATAACTATTTATTATTATCATTTACTTATTATATATGATATTTAATAATCAATAATTATATTATTAATTATTATTCTAAGAGAATGTCTTCCCGATATTGTCCAAACATCAACACTAATCTATGAATTCAATCCATCTCTCCATGCCAATGCATCTATAATCTAAATAACTCAATTTTAATCATTTTTGTTCTGTTTTAATAATAAGTAAATGATAATAATAACTATTTATTATTATCATTTACTTATTATATATGATATTTAATAATCAATAATTATATTATTAATTATTATTCTAAGAGAATGTCTTCCCGATGGTGTCCAAACATCAACACTAATCTATGAATTCAATCCATCTCTCCATGCCAATGCATCTATAATCTAAATAACTCAATTTTTCATTTTTGTTCTGTTTTTCCTTGCAAAGTTGAAAAATGTGAGTTTCTTTAATGTAAGATTTGGTAATTGGTCTCAAATTTTGTTTGTTTGTGGTCTTCAAACTCGTAGCTTAATCATTAAAGTGCTTTCATCTTTGTGGCTTAAAGAATTTTGCAAGGTGTTATGGAATTGAATTTTTGTTGCACAATAATTAATTTTTTGTTAGTCCAGTGAACAAGAATTCAAACAATAGATGAAGACTCAAGAGTAAACCACAACATTATGCACATCCTAAAAATGCTACACCCAGAATTTTGTAAACAAAACCTTCATGTCCAAAAAAACCTTGTTTACAAAAGATCACAGCTTTAACAAGTGTCCATTTACTCATAAAATTACATGTACATCCATACACCAATTTTTTTGTTGGACGGAAACTGCAATAGACATAGAAGTTGAAAGGCTAAATGTCTTTGACTGTTCAACTTCCTCTCAGGCAATTCTAAGGGGGTGTTTTTTTCATATTGGGCAGTATGGTGTTCTGGCCATTGTACTATCGTAGAACCTTAATTTCCACTAGGGAGCATTGCAAGTTCTCTGCCCTCATAACAAGAAGTTGTGAATTTTCTAATTCACTCCACAACATGGGTTGGAAGCCTCCTCCCACGACCTGGGAATGCGAGTCTTCAACTGCTCCCACAACTTTGCCGTGTCCACAACCCAACAACCTTGGGGATTGTAGTTGTCTATCATGAAATGGACATGGTTTATGCTTTCACCAAGGATTTCAGAGAATGTTACATGGGAAGGAGTCATGGGAAGGAGGGCAAGGCTGCCATTACATCAAAATCAGCTGCAACTTCGAGAGGATGAGATGATCAGTCCTATTATTTGGCTGGAAAATCTTCTGGAAGTTCTTTTCAGGGCTATACCAGCATTACACCTAAGTTAATGCTCACATCTAACAAGTATCAGAGAAGGCTTGATGATGGGTTGTGCTTTAAGTGTGGTGAAAAATGGAGAAAAGGGCATCTGTCAAAAACCACTACAGTTGCATTCAATGGTAGTTATTGACAAACTTGAAGAATTAAAACCTACATGGAATAAGGATGTTGACATTGAGATCAAAGAAGAGCAGATTGATGAGCACAATAGCGATGATCCTACAGTAGAGGAAAATGAAGTGCATATTTCTTGTGCAGCTGCTATCGGAGTGCATCAAAATCAGACCTTGGGAGTCCAGGGGTTTGTCAAGAAAATGAGATTAATCATTCTCATCGACTCTGGCAGTTCACATAATTTTATAAATTCAGATGATGCAAAGACTCTTGGACTTAAGGCCACTCTAGAGCCACAATTTGACGTAAATGAAGCATATGGAACAGTGGATCAGTGTGTAGGTAAATGTTGCTCTCAACAGATTGTTGTTGACAACCTGATGAGACTGTCTATGAACACGTGTGAACATGTATTATATCTGTACTTTTCTATTTTGTACTTTATCCTATCTCTTTTGGGTGACTTAGCCTAAATCGATCACTCACCCACTTTAAAGCATTCTATTAGAGACATGGTCAAACTTGATCACTCTCCCAGAGTTTTGTACTCTATATATATTTCTTAATACAAATGAGTGTACAGATATATGTACAGTTCCCGCAATCTCCTCTCTTATACTTGCATATTTGCTCTCTTTTGTTCTCATGTGTGAGCATTTGCATTGTTGGTACTGTGCTCATATCATTTGGTATCAGAGCTGAACAATCACAGCTTCTAGATCTAGTCACCTATAGGATTTCCATCGCACACCTTTACTAGTTTTCTCATATATTTAACATGTAAGGATGAATATAGTAAAATGGCACCTACTGCAATACATATATCAACCAAAATACATAAACGTTGGTGCTCTATATGGCCTCAAGAGTCCAAAAATAATCATATTACAGTCTAGAATCAAATCAAACTACATAATCATGTGAATCTAGATACTCTACATTCTCTACATGGGTATGCTAGGAATCTTGACTCGATGCCTGTAAAGGTCCAAAACCAAAGTTTATATCCTATGGCAATGGAAATGGCTGCAACTCTATCCAAGATGGAGGGGAGGGCATCATTACACAAATGAAAATTAGGTTTTAGAGTAGTCAGGCCTTTTGTTTTTTGTTTTTGTTTTTTCATATTTTGCGGGGTTGGAGCTGCACCGGTACAGAACCGGTCAAACCAATCAATTTTCACCGTTTTATCAGAACCGACCAGTTTTGACCAGTTCAGGACAAAATTGGTCAAAACTAGTTTGAATGACCAGTTACAAATGGAAATGCCCAAAAACAATTGATTCCGGTCCAGTTCAGTCGGTTCTGATTGTTAGATATAATAGTCATAATTAGGACTTCGACAAACACTAGATGTATAATAAAGTCTTAGTCTTTATAATAAAGTGATGTAATCATGACTTAATTAATGTAGTCATTAGAAGACAAGGTTTTTGGGAGTTACCTAACTACTACTCTCTCCTAATATGTAATGAGACGTTGCATCACTCAATAATGAATCAATTCATTCTCCCTCATTCTTATATGTATTCCTGTCTACTCTGCATGTGTGTAAAAACTCACATAGTATCAAAGACACAGTGAGGAGAAGCCGAGGAGGCATGTGAAGGAATCCAAAGACTACTACAATCTGTTGTTGTTTGGTAGCTTCGGGCAGGTATTCTCCCATGGCCTCGGTGTCGGGCATGTGAGAATCCTCATTGGCTCCTCACTGCACTTTCGTTGGGGTGAAAACCCCCTTGGATTGGAGCTAGGGGCTCTGTGGGTTTGGTGATGGGCTTTGTGGGCTTGTGTTGGGGCTTCACACCCACAAGGAGGATTAAAATATTTTAATTAAATGTTGAGATTGTAAAGGGCCTTCTAACTCAACCATGGGGCTTGCATAAAAGGAGATCAAAGTCAATGTGACATCATTGTTCCTGTGTAGAGCTTGGTGATTTCAGTCCAAGTGTGGTGACCTCAGTCCAGTCATGGAAAGGGGCTGAATAAGCCTCAGTTCTGCTGTAATTTTCTTGTTTTGGGCAGGTACCAAGGAGGAGAAGGTCCGCAGGTCTGTTGGGAGCAAAGAGAGGGCAGGCCGCAGCCTAGGAGAGGCTTGGCCTGCTAGAAGAGCCTAGCCGCAGGTCCTAGTGGTCTTTGACAGCCAAGGAAGAGCTGGCCACAGCCTACCAGAGGCTCGACCAGCTAGAGGAAGGCTGCAACTCTGCCTCAGTGGAATCGGCCAAGCAAGAGAAGGCCGCTACAGGTGCTAAGAAGACTCGGCCAGCTAGAGAAGGACAGGAGGAGGTCTGTAAGGCAGTCCTTGAGAAGGCCGAAGTCTTTGGGACTGTTTGAAGGGGCAGCAAGTGTGCTGTGCAAGGGGTATAGGACAGCTGCAGCAGGGCTAAAGGGCTCGGTCTAGCAAGGAGAACGGCCCAGAAAAGAAAGAGGACTGTGGGATTGGTTAAGGGGCAATTAGAGTGCTGTTCTGGGGCTAGCACAGCAGGTACAGGAGGGCTGTTACAGCCATAGTCTTGAAGGCTACAACGGCACCTTGGGGGAAGTCCTGTAGGGCTGATTCAGCAAGGTTTTAGGGCTATCTTTGGACAAGTGTTGAGGGCTGGAACAGCAGAGAAAGAGGGCTGTTACAGGTGTGTAACAGCAGCTTTTGGACAGCCCTAGAAGGCTGTTACAGCAGTGTATTTGGAGCTGTAACGCAGCAGGTTTGGGCACAGAAACCGAGGAGGGTTTCTGTAGTGAATTTGTAAGTATTTGGCATTATTCTTTTGTGTAAGAATTGAGCCATTGTCCCTGGTACGGGAGCCCATGTGTTCTGGTTTAAGAGCAAGTGATTTTGGGCATTAAATTCTTGTGTACCCGTGTATGATCTAATTGCTGGTTTTATCTTCTGCTGTGCTAAGGTGTTAGGCATCTCAGTGAGTTTATGTTTACAGTTCAAATTGTGTCAATTTGTGTATTCTGTTGAAAACATAGACCAGAGTCCAGACCTGAGGTGCGTGTGCACCAAGTCTGGGTGCACTACGAAATCTAACACAATCAGGGTAAGGCATCGCTGGACTACAATCACACACGGTCAGATAGATGCAAGACAACCTTAGCACAGAGATAAGTATTTGTTATTTTTAGTGTCTTGCGAATAGATCTGTTATTTGTATCAGAAACATGGGGTCTGATGGAATTACGAAAAAAGGAGCATGAAGAGCCCAAGCGAATACATCTGTCAGAGAGAAAGCTGCCTGTGAGTTTTGAATTGAGGCAATAAAGGTGCTAGTCATGATCGTGTGAGAGTCATGGGGATTTTTGTATGTCAAATTCATGCACCACCTTGATAGTCAGAGTTTTGGGGCATTGGGATAGGGAGGCCGTGGTTACCCGTGACAGCATAAAGGTCAGCAAGGTCGAGGATTGTCAAGCCTCCATGAGGATTTAAAGAAGTTCAAGACACATTCAACACACATAATGATTCAAAGAACCTATAACAAATTGCAATCAAGAGTCTGACAATATAAAGGTAGCTGATCGGAGAATTTAACAAGAGATATGTTGCCTGCATGGGGTTATCCGTCATGGGAATGAGAGATGTCAACCATCGTGAAGTGTAGCCACTAGGGGAAGGTCCCGATCAAATAAGATAAGATAAGATAGTTTTATTAATGTCCAACAAGTGACCATAAATAGGTCAATGGGACTGCTAGGTACAATAGTATGAGATACAAAGTGCTAGTGCAAAGGCTGCTCCTATAAAAACATGTATCAAGGAAGACATACATCACAAGGGGAGTCACGAATGTGAAGACCCCGGGCTTAAGCCACCAAAAGACACGAATCAAGGAAGACACTTATGTGATTACCCGTGAGAATCATCATTAAAGAGAGCACTGAGCAGCCACATAAGAATTACAAGTTGCGGAGGAGATTAAAAATTGCAGAGCAACCATTGTATAGATAAAGCAATCTTGGGAATTTCATTGTGGGGACAAAGTTAAGACCTGTAGAAGAGTGGTGATTGTGACAAGTCTGTCTTGGTCGGCAAACAGAACCATGAGCCAACAGAGACAGAGACAACACAACAAAGACAGAAGGAATTCCAAGGTAGAAAAAGGAAACTAGCATAGGTCCAAAGCTAGTAAAGTATAAATCTGCTTCTTTGAAGATCGTTGGTAATTTCAGTACAGAAAATTTGTCTCTGAAACAGTATTTAAAAGTTCTTTTTGATTGGTGAAGAAGTATAGTGGGATTTTCTTTTTCTGCAAGTTTTTGTCATCACAGAAGTACGGTAGTAGTTTATATTTTAGAGCAGTACGGTTTCTTAAATATTGAATTACAGCAAAGAGAGAGATATCGCTAGTCATAATTTATTTGACATATTTAAAACCTTTAGAAATGGTCTGTCTATCCCATATCATGTTGGAAGGCAATCAAAAGTTTAACAGTAAAAACGTTACTACTTGAAAAAAGAGAATGCTTGCAATTTTTTAATACAGGTGCTTAGACAACATTGTCTTAGGAAATGAGGTGCGGAGTACAATAGATGAAGATGTTCAAGCTAAGTACGATGCAAGAAATTAGGAGGTTGTGATACTGATCAAGCTCTCAATAGATGATGATATGTTGCCTAAAGTGCAAGACAGTGATGGTGGCTTCAAGATTTGGGACCGATTGAAAAACATGCATGAGATGTCAGATAAAGGTAACAGTTTTTCCTTAAAGAATTTGTTATTTTCAATAAGATGGAGGAATATGAATCTCTTCAGGACCACTTATTGAAAATAACAGACATTAGAAGTCAGTTGACCAACATTGCTGGAAAAGTTCACAAAGACATGGTAATAATTACATTAAAAAGTCTATCACCTTCTTATGCAAATTTTGTTGAAACCTTGAATGTAACTTATGGAGAAGTCGATCTGACATTTGAGAAATCGAGTAATAACCTTTACAGAAGGATAGATAGGTGGAAGAAGCCATTTTGTAGCAGCAGTGTGAATGGAGAATCAAAAGTTGCCTTAAAAGCACAGTTCAAGGGCAAAGGTAAGCATGAATATGGCAGCAAGAGTGTTGATTCATATACTCAATAACCTGGGAAAGGTATGTGGTGTTTTAATAGTGGCGAACTAGGACATAAGGCCAAGTTTTGCAAAAAAGGACTGTGGGACAAAAAACACAACCAGGGCCTTCTTCAGAAGATCAATGTGAGAAGAAGCAAGCCAATGTCGCTGAATGTAAACAAGAAAAGAAGAATTTATGTGCTTGTGATTAGCAATAAAGGAGTCATTGGGAACAAAACATATGGGTACATTGATTCAAGTGTGCCAAGGCATTTTACTAATAAAAAATATTGGTATATTGATTTTGTCGAGAACATACCCAACTCTCTTAATTTTATCTTGAGTGGCAAAGAAGAATATAGAGTTGAAGGCAAGGGAAGCGTGCAACTTCAAAGGAGAGGTAAGAGGTTGCTATTTAGGGATGTCTTCTATATCCTTGGTTGGAAGAAAAATTTACTTTCCATTAGTTGGATAATGAAGCATAGCCCACACTTTCAGTAATAACAAATGTTTTATTTTTGACAAAAGAGAAAAAAGATAATCGGTATGGGTGTGGAAGAACAGGGTTTGTTTCCACTAGTAGATGGTGAAGAGAAGTTGATGGTTACAGAAGAGAACTGTTAGACTTTGTACCTTGGAACAAGTTCTCCATGACTTGGACACAAAGAACAATTCAGCAGAAAGGAATAGTTGCAGATATAGGCAGCAGAGCAGGAGGTACAATGAGCACAGGTACAGGCATCTGTGAACCAGGTCTGGGAGTTTCAGTTGCAGCAATTCAAACAGGACAGTGAGGGTGCATTTCCTCATTCTTCTTCTCAGCAGTATGGCACATTGGTTATGAAGGAGAGATCGGTATTATAGAATGAATTGTTCTTCTATTTCCAGCAATCTATTTTCAGCAGTTTGTTATTTTCTATTTGTATTTAGAATAGTTCTAATTTTGACTTAGTCTAGTCTAGTTAAGGAAGGTGCAGACTTAGTCTAGTCTAGATAAGGAAGGTGCATGAAGAGTAGTGGTAGGACGCAAATGTCTAGTCTAGTTAAGGAAGGTGAAGACTTAGTCTAGTCTAGATAAGGAAGGTGCATGAAGACTAGTGGTAGGACGCAAATCCCAAGGAGGTCTTATCTGTGCCTTGGAGCACACTTATTAAAGACCATCCATCATGCAGAGAGAAGGGCAAAAATCCCAAGACTGAAATAGATCTAGGGTTGGGTCTGTTTTTACGATTGATCCAGATTTGGATCTCGGTTAATTTTGTAACCCTGAAGAGACCTGCTTGCATTATATAAGAAGGCATGGGTATGGGTTTTAACTTTTATTCATTGAAATTTCAGAGTAGGAAGCAGTGGGTGAAGGTAGAGTTTGGAGCTCTCAGTTTGATTCTTGTTTTCAAAAGTAATAAACAGTAATGTGATTTGAGTTTCAAATCTGTGAACTCACTGCTACTTTCTTCAGGTTGATGTGTTTCAGTTCCTAGTAGAAATCGGATTGCAGTTTTGATGGAGATTTAAGTTTTTTGTTTTTCTAAGTAGGCAGGTTAGAGATCAGACTAGGACTGCTAGCATGTGCTGAAGAATTTCAAAATGGTATCAAAGCGATGTGTCTGAAGCTTTCTAGAATTCTGTGTATGGAGAGGTCGGCCTTGAAGGAAAAAGAGCTATCAAAGGGTTTCAGTGGGTGGTATGTCCAACATTCGGTGACTAACACAGATCTGTACCAGTGATCAGCAAGTAGACCTGAGAAGGGTTGTGGGGTGTGAAACCCTAGTTGATGGAGTGAGTGGAGATTGAAGCTTATTCAGTGGAGTTGGAGTAATGGACATTCCCAATATGTGAGAGAGTCACCTACTAGAGGGTGCCTCTAACTTGTGCCGTGGAAGTGCAAACTGCAAAACCTCCTAGAAGCAGTGAACCTTTGGTACCCTTGTGGAGGAGGAGGTCAAACCTCCTACAGATTCCAAAGCTCTAGCAAAGTACAACAAGAATGCAGTGAATGTGAAGCAAGTCCTTCATATCTCTAGCAAGAACACTACAGAGGAGATGTATGATGCCTCGGGAACCCTGTACTAGAGTGTGAACATATCCAAGAAGATGCTCTTGACGAACAAGCTCACCACAACCCACATGCGCAAGACAGATATAGTAGCTAGCTACCTGATGAAGCTAGCAAAGTCGAGAGACCAGCTTGGTGCAGTTGTTCATCTTGGCACAACTTTGTCTAGGTTATCTATAGTCGAGAGAAGCTACTTGACTTCAAGAAGTTGAGGAATGCTTTCATTGGAGAGGAGATGAGACTAGAGCAAGTTTAAACCAGGTACAAAGATGAGGATGATGGACCATACCTAGCTCTCACTGGTAAGGTGAGGAGAGGAGGTGGGAAACGAGGACCCATGAGGGATTAGAAGGGCAAGGAGGAAGAATCAGATTCTTTCATGTCAAGGGAAGAAAGACTTGAGCCATATCCAAGTGCTTCATGTGTGACAAGCATGGTCACTAAGCCTCTCAAGAACAAAAAGGGTAAGCATCAATGCTAGCAACAGAAGTTTGCAAGGAGTGCATATGCTTCCTATGTGGGCGATTTCACTTCCAAGCTAGATACCTACTTTGCCATGGTGTCCAATTTTCCACATACACAGTTTGAGGGTTTGGATGCTATGGGCACAATGGATCTTTGAGACATATGACTTATGACACAAAGGTCTTCGACAAGTTTCAAGAACAAGAGGGAAGAAAGTTTGTGGAGTTGGGTGATGATGCCAAGTATCTTGTGAAGGGATTGGACTTTGTACCTATGCTGCGGGGGAGCGC
>SNQJ01S0066588.1:39895-74047 GCA_010110895.2 Picea sitchensis
AAATATATATTTTTTATGTATTATATAAAAAATGCTCCCGAAACGCTCCCGCTCCCGGAGATTTTTGAAAATATGCGCTTCCCGCTCCCGCTCCCGCTCCGCGCTCCCAACAGCCTTGCTCTGTACCAATGTTGCACGAAGCGGAGCGGGAGCATCGGGAGCGTCATTTTCAAAAAATCCTCTGGAGCGGAGCGTCTCGGGAGCGTTTGTTTTATATATATATATATATATTGCGCTTATATTAAAAAAACATGCAAAAAGACAAATTAGTTGCAGAATATATGATATTATGAAAACATACACATTTGTACATTAATATAGATAGAAATGGCATCCATGGACCATAGTACATTAAAGATTAATCATTCAAAATTCAAATTTCAAGGTTCAAGCATCAAGCATCTTGATTCTAGCAATTACAAACTTACAAACCAACTTACAAATTTTTAAGCCATATTGATATAACAGAAAGTAGACCATAAACTTATGAAATGAAATCAGTTATCCAACAACTGTCAACAATAGCATGAGTCATGATCAAATAGTTATGTTTACAAAATAGGCCATCTATACTAAAGTATGAAGACCGAAAGGTCCAAAACAAGAAAGTTTAAACTGAGCTAGTTGCTAAATACTATGTATCTATCATCTATACTATATAGACTATGACATATAAAGTAATGAAAAAGGAGAAACATCAAACAACTATCCCTGCCTCCTTCCACCACCACGATTGTTGCGTGGGCCTCCTTGTGGTGGTAATGGAGCCTCTTGAGAAGGCCGAAACTGTGCAGAAGTAGATGTAGACAGTCACGGCAGAAGTGAAGATGAAGGCCCTAGCGTTGTAGTTGGAATCTTGGACACGGGGACCACAGCAGTGGATGGGGGTTGCATATCAACATGATCATCATCATCCAAAAGAGCATTCTCCAATTGCTCTAAAAGCAATACTCCATCCTCCAGATTATCCTCCTCTGGATTGTTGTCCCAATGCTTCAAGTTTTTATCCATCTTTGCTTCCTCACAGTAATGGGACAACAATCGCAAGTTGTAATGAACATAAACCAAGCTCTCTGCCTAGCCTACATTTAACCTGTTTCTTTTGACGCTATGGATGAAACTGTAGGTGCTCCAACACCTCTTTGAAGAAGAATTGTTCACCACCTGTGAAAGCACCCGTGTTGCCAAACGTTGCAACTGTGGGGTAGCACCATTATGCTTGTTCCACCACTCGAGAGAACTTAGATTCCCTCGATCTCTAATTGCATGGAACTGCGCCAATACTAGTGCCAAGCATCAAATTCCACAACAAAAGTTTTGTTGAAATCAAGGGCTGCTAAGACGGAGGTAGTGCACATGGCCTGCTTCAAATGTATGAAGGCATGCTTCGTTGCATGTGTCCAATGAAATTCATTCTTCTTAAGAAGGTTCATCAACAGTCGGGCAATTTTTCCATAATGCTGGACAAATTTCTAGTAATATCCTATGTGGCCTAAGAAACCTCGAAGGCGTTTCAAGGTCGTGGGTCTCAACCAATCCTGCATGGCTTGAATCTTTTTGGGGTCCATTCTTACCCCCTCACGACCCACAATGTGTCCCAAGTATTCAACCTCGCTCGCCCCAAAAGAACACTTGGTCTTTTTGACAAACAATTGATTGTCCTGTAACAATTGGAGTACTTTGTCCACATGGTGTAGATGTAGAACCATCATCCATATCCAAGATAAGCATATCAACCATACATAATAAGAAAATATGCTCCACATCCATCAAAAGTGCAACTAAGGGGTGATCAACAAGGCAAGCACATGTGAGAAGACCACCAAGCACCAAGCACAATCATCATCTAACCAAGGAGAAGTGAGACTTCCCAGACCAAAGATCTCCATCAAGTGATCAAATGCAATGAGGAGAAGGGGTTCCATGAAGATATATCCCCCCAAGTCGGTCCAATGCTCCAAGATTACCAGTAGCAAATTTCCATTAATGTGATGAAAAACACAAGATGGAACCTCATACAATACAAGTTGGAACTCTGTCAATGTGGAAAAGATGAAAGAAATTGCAAAAGTATCAAAATTAATGAGAAGAATTGAAGATTGGAAGCAACACTGTGTAGAAATTAGCTCAGAAACTGAATATAACATTCAATGATTTCAACCTCCTATTAAGCTTCAACAGTAAAGCATAAAAACCCAATACAGAACGATGCTTAATGAGCAGAAATACTAATGTCATATATCTGATACTAAAAACCAGTAGTGGAAAATAACTAGACAGTAGACAATTTCTTCACATTTGGCACAATAAATTCTGGGCAATGCCCCTTGAAGAAAAACACAGGAAAGATATGACAGCGTTAAGGAGATTCCTTTATTGAACTCATAAAGAAATACACGGAGTTTACAACACCAAGTAGCAGAAAAATAACTCAGCATATAAACATGAAATGGGTGCCAACAGACCTCCTTTGTTTGTGTGCCAAAGATCCAAGAAACTCAGACTATAAAATTTGCACTCAGATTTTGATAAACAAGTCTGCAAGTTGCCTCCTCACAAACCGCAAACTTTCCTATATTTTTCCGCACTCAAATTGTACTTTTCAGCACTGATTTGACACAGCTAGACACCCAGAAAATCGTGCCAAGCCTTTGCTCAATTTCTATGTCTAAATATTGTTGTACGGCCCTCAAAACAATGCAACACGGCCTCATTTATGTTGATTGTTGCATTTCTGGGAATGTGTGCCAACTTCCTCCTAGAAATTTGCAACCTCCACTAGCTATACGGACTCCTCAATCTCTAGGGAAGTGCGCCCTCCCCTTGTTGTCACTCCTCTCTACTTTAGAGCTCAATGTCCCTTGGTCTCTTTGAATGACCCTTCTGCTTCCTCACCAAGATCTCCTCAAAGTGTGCGCCCTCTCTCCCTCAAGTGTTGTATTTATGCAATTTTAATGTGTAACTCCTCTAACCCTTGGTCTCCCTTGAGTGACTCTTCACTTTCCCTTGAGATCAACAATCACAACTTAATCATTCGTTGAGGTCACTTAAGTCACTAAAGTGACCCTCAACCTCATAAAGTCACTTTACCCATTAAAAAATAAAAGACCCAACTTTATAAAATCACTTTATAAAGTTACTTTATAAAAACACATTATAAAGTCACTAGGGAGAAAAAGTGCTCAGTCACTTCTGCATGTTGGGCGCCGCCTATGCAAAAGTACCTCTGAGCTACCAATTCTAACACTCCCTCTTAGCAAGAGAGGTACTTCTAGTATTACCACCAAAATCCGTCTCCAACTCATCAACTGCCATAGCCGCTCCCTCTATACTAGAAGCCTCTGCTCCCTCTGAACAGGAAGCCACTGCTCCCACTGCACTGGAAGCCTTTGTTGCTACCTTTGTTGATCTATGAACTGAAGACATGCTCCTAGGATACTTCGCTCTCTCTTGAGCATCCATCTATGTCGACTCATGCCTGTTGAGTCCTTTGAGAGTCTCGGAAGAGGACTGGGTCCCCGGTATCAACTCTCTCTCCTATGCAACCTGCCCACTCTCCGACACAGAATCTGAATCCAGAAATCCACTGGACCCCAACACAAGTCATCCCAACAACCTGTATACCTTGCCTGATGCCAAGCCTCACTGCTACATCCAAGGTCGCTCTCTCTGACCGTATGAGCACATGTCCATCCTCGAACATCACTGCATACCCCCTATCCGCCAGAGCTGATACAGAGAGAAAGATGATCCTCAGCTCTGGTGCATGCGACACCTCTGCCACCTTCAGAGAACCTCCTGACTCTAGCTGGAAATCCACGGTTCCAACCCCCTTCACTGCATGTGTGGTGTCGACCCCACTATCCACATGCATGTCTGAGTCTGTCTTTGACACACTAACGAACAACGACCTCATTCCCTTCATATGGCTAGATGCGCTTCCTGTCCTGTGAAGTGGCCAAATCGTTGGACTTCTTCTTCCCCTTACTCTTTCCTGCAAGAGCAAGATTTGGTTCCTCTCTGCAGCAGAATAGACCCTAGCCCAAGATCTATCCTTTGATCTTGCTGGCTGCTATATTCACTTGTTGCCTCCTACTAGAAACCTTCTTCTGGAAACCCTCACAACAAGAATCTTTTTCCCTTCCTTTCTTCCAGGCAAAACCCCCTTACAACTCACTGCAAATCAAATGCCAACTCTCTTGTCCGCTAAACCTCAGAGAACCAGCTCTGATACCATGTAGAAATTAGCTCGGAAACTCAATATAACATTCACTAAATTCAACCTCCTATTAAGCTTCAACAGTAAAGCATAAAAACTCGATACAGAACTGTGCTTAATGAGCAGAAATACTAATGTTGATACTAAAAACCAGCAGCGGAAAATAACTGAACAGTAGACAAATTCTTCACATTTGGCACAATAAATTCTGGGCAATGCCCCTTGAAGAAAAACACAGGAAAGATATGACAGCATTAAGGAGATTTCTTTATTGAACTCATAGAGAAATACACATAGTTTACACTACCAAGTAGCAGCAAAATAACTCGGCATATAAACATCAAATGGGTGCCAACAGACCTCTTTTTGCATGCCAAAGACCCCAGCAACTCAGACTACAAAATCTGCACTCAGATTTTCATAAACAGGACTGCAAGCTGCCTTCTCACAAATAGCAAACTTTCCTCGATTTCTGTGCACTCAAACTGTACTTTTCAGCACTGATTTGACACAACTAGACACCCAGAAAATCATGCCAAGCCTTTGCCTCGATTTATGTGTCTAAATACTACTGTACAGCCCTCAAAACAATGCAGTATGGCCTCATTTATGCTAACTGCTGCATTTCTGGAAATGCGTGTCAACTTCCTCCTAGAAATTTGCGCCCTCCACTAGTTGTACGGACTCCTCAATCTCTAGGGAAGTGCGCCCTCCCCTTGCTGTCACTCCTCTCTACTTCAGAGCTCAATCTCCCTTGGTCTCTCTGAATGACCCTTCAGCTTCCTCACCAAGCTCTCCTCAAAGTGTGCGCCCTCTCTCCCTCAAGTGCTACCTTTATGCAATTTTAATGTGTAACTCATCTAACCTACCCTTGGTCTCCCTTGAATGACCCTTCACTTTACCTTGAGATCAACGATCACGACTTAATCATTCGTTGAGGTCACTTAAGTCACTAAAGTGACCCTCAACCTCATAAAGTCACTTTACACATTAAAAAATAAAAAACCCAACTTTATAAAATCACTTTATAAAGTTATTTTATAAAAACACATTATAAAGTCACTAGGGAGAAAAAGTGCTCGATCACTTTTGGATGTTGGGCACTGCCTATGCAGAAGTACCTCCGAGCTACCAATTCTAACAAGCAGGAAGTATTGATGCAAGCAAAGCTCCAAGAGCTTCGTTCTATCTGAATAAAGAGACAAGGTCATTTCCTTCTTGAAGATAAAAAAAAATTGAGGATAAGGCCAGCATTGTCAATGAAAATTACCTTAGTTGCTAATGCACTCCAGATAGATAGGTTCAGCACTGCATAACCAATTTCAACCAGTGTTAACAAAATCGCGATAATATCACCAACATCACGATATTATCACCATTTTAGGTGTTGGCGATATTATCGTGATATTATCGTAAATATCGCAATAATATTCAAGTTGGCTTGGGGCCAATGGAAAATCACAGAAATAAAGGATGACTCTCAAACAAAATATTTCCACAGGCCCTTCATTGAAGGTATCCCGGCACCGGATTAAAGAGCATTTTCAGGATCTCTATGATACAGTTTCAAGTGGGCAGTTTTTTTCCAGCCACATCAAAGTTGCTAACTCCCTTTCCAGATCTACTTTCCTATTTTGAAGACTAGTGATTGAAGATATTTTGTTTTGTTTTTAGTTTTTTGATACCATCATGTCATGATTAGTCTTTTGTAAAACTTATCTGAAACAGTATGTGGCCGACTGGCAGCTTTTATGTAAAAGTCAGCATTGTTGGCTCAATCCTTACAGATAATGCACCACAAGTGCATCTACAAAATGTAATTTTGTGCACCTCTGCTTAAATAAATTGCGCTTTTTTTCCAAGGAAAAAAAGAATGTCGCGATAATATCGCGAGATGATCGAAAAATCGCCAAGACATGGACATGCCTGGAAATAAAGCTGGAAACTTAGTTTTTTTTTGTCATTTTGCAAACAAAAATAGCGTTTGAAGAGCAAAGGAGAAAGAGAGCATTTTTTCTTTAGCTAAGGACGAGGAGGAGAGGGCTTAGAATTTCAATGCTCCGAGTGCCCTAAAATCAACACTCCATATGTCTTATGTTTAGTGCTGCTATCAAGAATAAGTGGAAGGCTGTGAAACGACTGTAAGCTGTGGACAGGGTGGGTGGAAGGAAAAAGTTAACTTAAAGCTAAAGTGCCATAAAAGCTACAGGCAATCATGCACCACTCTCCTAGTCTCCACCCCTCTAGCTATGTCTTTGCTCAATAATCAAGAGCAACAATGAACACTTCCTTCTAACCAGCATAGCAGCTAAAAGAATAAACAGAAAAGCATGCAGCAGACTGAAATGTTGCAGCATTCTCTCAGTATGGGATTGGACACTTGGTTTTAAATTGGCACATCATCATGTTGTTTGCAGCTACAGCTTTTGAATACATCACCGGAATATTAGCATCCATAATAAAATCAGCAACCCACTTGACATCCTTCCAGTTCATTGTTTAAAAAATATTTTATCTAGTTGTCACCCAAACAAAGCACATGCGAAAAATATAAAAGCTTGTGAGGATGAAATTAGAAAAAGATGGAAATGGAAAGCATGGAAACTAAAACAAGGCGCTGCATCATGGAGAACAAGTTCGTTATTAATAGTTATTATGGGTATTGTTAAATTTGGCAGCATCGACAGTCAT
Organism: Picea sitchensis; assembly: GCA_010110895.2. Taxonomy (NCBI): domain Eukaryota; kingdom Viridiplantae; phylum Streptophyta; class Pinopsida; order Pinales; family Pinaceae; genus Picea; species Picea sitchensis. The sequence goes on from SNQJ01S0066588.1 coordinate 46,806, forward strand.
TCTCCAATGAGAGGCCATATGGGCCACCCTGGGGCTAGCCAGGGAGATTTGGAGAATCAACCAGTCTTGTGAGGTATTGACAAAAGCTAGGGGGAACGTACAACCTCTGTGAGTCAAACCAAAAGTCAGGACGAACGAGATACTATGTAAGTCTAATGCAAAAGTCAGGGGGAATGTACAACCTCTGTGAGCATAGACAGTCTAGTGCAATCGTCAGGGGGGACGTACAACCTCTATGAGCATTGACAGACTAGTGCAAAAGTCAGGGAGAAAGTACAACCTCTGTGAGCCTAGTCAAACCTTGTCAGCCATGAGCAAAAGTCAAGGCATCTAGCAAAAGTTAGGTTGAATATAAAATTCCTATGAGCTAGAAACAAACGATATTCCTAATATTGCAAATGATATAAATGTATTGATCTAGTGCATTGGCATGTGTAACATTATCCACCATGAAGAGAAATTCGAATTGCCTTGTAAAGAGTCGAGTTGCAGAAGTCAAAGTTGCATGTCTAAGTCAAAGACATTGTTGTCAAGTTGTCGCATGTTGCATGTTGCATGCATGTCTAAGTCAAAGACATTGTTGTCAAGTTGTCGCATGTTGCATGTTGCATGCATGTCTAGTTGCATGTTGCATGCATGACAAGCATTGCATGCATGCATGACATGTGCATGCTAAGTTAGTACGCATGCATGCCAAGTCAAGGGTGAGTTGTAACTGAAGTCTCAAGTCTAGTTCGAATTTCAAACTAAAGTGTGAAGTTGAGTTATGTCAAAGCATGCAAACAAGTTCCTAATTCGAGCCATCTACTTCTCTTCACTCCTTTATAAGCAGAGGTTGACCCCTCTCTTCAACACATTGTTATGGAGGGTAAAGGTCAAGCTATAGAGGCAGAATTCAAGTGTTAAACAGAGGCGCATATCAGTCCTATATAGGGACAGCATATCAGTGCTAAACATGACAGCATATCAGTGCTAAACAGGACAGCATATCAGCCCTATTAAGGGACAGCATATCAGTGCTAAACAGGACAGCATATCAGTCCTATAAAGGGACAGCATATCAGTGCTAAATAGAACAGCATATCAGTCCTATAAAGGCAGTTGTACCAGTGCTAAATAGAGGCACGTATCAGTCAATCAGAGGCAGCAACAACAGCCCATTTCAGAGTTGATATATCAGTTCATAAGAGGCAGCGTATCTCAGTCTTTGAAGACAACTCGGATACATCTATATCAGCTAGGTCTTTTAGTTCACTGTCAAGTCTAAGTCGTCTTGGCAAGCTCTTTAAGAACAGAGTATTCATGGTGGATATTTGTAAGTGATCTTACATTATTAATGCAATAAAGGAATATCTTTTGCTGGGGTTTTTCTCCTTGTACAGGGTTTCCCCAGGGTATATGTGTTGTTGATGTGCATGCTTACGTATCTACATGATTATTGCTATTCAGTTATGATTCTATATTGTTGAAATGTATTAAGCTGGAATCAAAGTGTTGAAGAAAATAAAAAAATAATCCGCATAAGAAATCAAGCTCAATAATTTAACATGGTATCAGAGCTTAAGGTGTGTTAAGTTTGTTGAAGTGCAGCAGCAAGTACATACAGATCCAAGCAAGCTTGATAAAGTTTCCAGTGTGAGGTCCATGGCATCCTCCATTTCAGTCAGGGCCGAGGATAGACTCAAAGGAGCTTCCAACTTCAATGTGTGGAAGCTCTGGATAACAAATATCTTGCAGCAGCATGACCTTGAGCACTATGTGACCACAGTGGTGGAGGAACCCACCTAATGTAGGAAGAGCGGCCTTCAGGAATATTCAAGCAAAGGCCAAGCAAATCATCTTTGACTCAATCAAATACAGTATAATGTCAGTGATAACTTCGTTAATGACTGTCAAGGACTGTATGGATACCTTGGTGAATCTGTATGAGAAACAGGCTCCAAGTCTGAAGAGGACACTTAAGCACAAGCTTAAGTATTTGAAGATGGAGAGAGGTGAATCAATAGCATCTTTCTGTTCCAGGATAGCCCAGATCAAAGATCAGTTTTTGGTCACAAGGGTCACAGTGGACAATGATGATTTAGTGAAGGCCATATTTGATGGTCTTCCTTCTTCATGGGAGACCTTCTTATCCAGTGTAAGTAGAGAGAGATTCAACCCACGTTTGAGAGGTTATGGCATGATTGCCTCCAGGAGGAGAGTCGCACTACTACCAGGAGCGAGGCAACCAAAGAAGAGCATTCAACAGTAGCATCAAGATTCAAGGGAAAGAAGAAAGGCACTTTCCAGAAAGGCTCTCAAAGAAAGCCAAACACCAAAGGTACGTTCAAAGGCAAGAGTATTGATACATCTAAAGATTAAATGCTTTAGATGTAATAAGTTGGGTCATTTTGCTAAAGATTGTTGGTTTAGAGAGAAATATCCAAGGAAAGGGAAACATCATGCCTCAACTGCTGAGGATGATGAATCCAAAAGAAAACAGAAAAGTCCTTCTAATGAGAAAGAAAATAGAAAAGAATATTAATTGGTTTCTACCTTATCCAGTTCAGTTTTCACAAGGCCGAAAACTTGGTTAGTAGACAATGGTGCATCAAAGCACATGACAGAGTAGAAGGAGATCCTCTCAGATTTCAAGACAAAATCTTCTACAAAGCAGGTTGAGCTTGGGGATGACAAATGTTACAATATAGAGGGAGTAGGCTCTATCTCCTTCAGATTGGAATCTGGCGCTAGACTTCATATTGATGAAGTATTATATGTTCCAGGGCTCAAGAAGAATCTTCTATCAGTTGCAACCCTTGAGGACAAGGGATATTGGGTGATCTTCAAGGACAAGAAGGCACTACTGTGGACTAAAGGTAGCCACTTAAATACAGCAAAAACCATTGGGACTCGTAGAGGAGGACTGTACGTCGTGACAAGGCAGTCAGTTCAGGCATTGGCTCATGATGCGACCAACTCCAACGAGTTGTGGCACAGAAAACTTGGACATCTTCATTACAAAGCACTTCCAGATCTACAGAACATGGTATGTGGCATGCCCTCTATTTCTCTTAGTAAAAATGAAATTTGTAAGGGATGCATGCTAGGTAAAAATATAAAGAAAACATTTCCTAGTAGTGACAGCAGAGCTCAAGGCATCTTAGATCTGGTTCATTCTGATGTATGTCGTCCCATGTCATCTCCCTCACTCAGTGGTTGTTTGTATTATGCCATTTTTATTGATGATTACTCAAGAAAATGTTGGATATATTTCCTTAAAGATAAAAGGGACACATTTGATAAATTCAAAGAGTATAAAGCCTTTATTGAAAAGCAGACAGGGAAACACATCATAACCGTTAGAACAGACAATGGAGGATAGTTTGAATCTCTTCAGTTTGAGGATCTCTGCAAGTCAGCAGGAATCAAGACACAGTTGACCGTGCCATATAACCCTCAACAAAATGGAGTTGTTGAGAGGAAAAACAGGACAATTTATGAGGCAGCGAAAGCAATGATGTTTGACTAGGATCTACCAAATTCTTTATGGGCAGAAGCTACCTCCAATGTCGTGTATATTCAGAACAGGTGTCCACATGCTATCTTGAAGGACAAGACTCCTGAAGAGGTCTTCTCAGGGATCAAACCTGAAGTAGGGCATCTAAGGATATTTGGGTGTCCTTGAAGGACAAGACTCTCGAAGAGGTCTTCTCAGGGATCAAAACCCGGCGAGGGCATTCCATGATATCTAGTGTCCTATGTACATTCATGTCCCTAAGGAAAGAGAACAAAGATGGAACCTCGTGCAAGAGCTGGCTTTGTGGGCATGCTGGAGAACCTAAGGCTTATGTAGGATTTATGTATTAGGTCAGAGGAAAATAGAGGTTAGTAGAGATGTCACTTTCCATGAGGAAGCAGCATTCAAGAAATCCAGAGAGTTTTAGTAGGAATCAAAGGGCTTCGTATAAGCTTCATCCTCCAAATGAAGATTCTGGATGATCGAGGGAGGAACTCATGAAGGCCATAATGAACCCCTCTAGAACCTATTGAAGAGTTAGAAATAACTCTAGAAGAACCTCCAGCCAAAGGAAGCCGTGGTATTTAAAGAAATAAAGGCAGAAGCGAAGCGATAGTCACTCCCAAAGGAACCTTCATGAAAAGTAAGAGGCCTCATAGGTTTGAATGCTATGTTGCACCGGGATGAGCAACATCAGTTGATGCCGAACCTTGTTCATTTGAAGAAGATGATAAATTACAATTATGGAATGATTCCATGCTTGAGGAATATATGTCGATTCTAAAGAACAATGTCCGGGACATTGTACCGAGGCCAAAGGACAAATCAGCTACTTCTTCCAAATGGATCTATAAAGATCAAACACATGCAAATTTTAATGGAAGCGTGGAAAAATTTCAAAGCAAGATTTGTAGCCAGAGGCTCTACTCCTAGAAAGAAGAAGGAATCGACCATTAAGAGACTTTGCCCCCCGTGAGCTGCGTTACGTCTCCATATTAATTTGCAGAGAGATGAGTTGAGTTCGCTCACTCAATGCAGTCCTTGGAGGCACAATGCCTATAGGTTCAAAGCTAACCCATCACTGGCTACTTTGACTGAATCCTTTTCTCCGCCTAGGCTTAATTCTAGGGAAGCCAAAGGGGTAGTCCTTAGTTACTAGATGAATTAAGCTAGATTCTAGGAGTTAATTTTAATTCTTAAGGTTAGAGGGGACTTAACTTAAAATGTGCTACGGCAACCATGCAATATGCAAGGGTTAGCATGACAAGCAAGTCCTTTCCCTAGGGCAACTAAGAATAGTGCCTAAAAATTGGGGTGGCAATAACCATATGCTAAGTTAAGGGGTGGTTGATTACAAAGAATTACAAGTTATGAACAAAATTACAAGTTATAGATTTACAAATAAGAATAACTCAATGAAAGAATACTACATACATTCATTTACAAGTTTACAAAAGAATGAGATATTACAATCTAACCAAGTATGTTTAATGTGTGCTAGAAAAGAAGACTTGAGCATTCACCACATCATCATCTACACTTTCAGATTCATCAACATGTTACTTCATCAATATAATTATCAAGATTAATCATAATTACTATGAGGACAATCTACACTCTTTGCTATCAAAACCCCAAATATTATTAGATGTGGACAAGGGTTTAATATTAGTGTTCTTCTTAAGGATTTTAAGTTTATCGGTTTTCACTTAAAGCTCTCCCCTGCCAAATAACTGTCGGGTGCTCAAGATAGTAAGCAACGTAACACCCTAGCTTCCACGGGTCAGGGCCCTAACAAGAAGAGTACTTTGAGAGGATTGACTCCACCTCGAGCCACGAAAGATACCCCCGCCACTCACTTCCATTGCTTTCCCCAAACCCGCTTTTAGATGGTGGAGATATGTAGTCTATAAAATTCCTAAAATAGTTCCATTAAGTATATATATCAATTAGGTAGACTTTTAGGTGATTGCAAGAGTGTTTTGAAAGTTTTGGGTTATTTAAAATGTCGTAAATAGTGAGATGGCCGAAACTGAAAATTTTCATAAATGTGTTGTTAAAGCTTTAAACCATAAAATTGCATCAACACATAAGAAAGAAATGAGATACAAGGCTTAAAGAGATAGATAGATACATTTAGATCACATGTACATCATATTATTTGATTAGATAATATGAATCAATGGCAAGAACAGCTTGCCCTTGATGAGATAAAAAAGAAAATTTAATGTGTCAAGGTTAAAACCATCAAAGGAAACTTCAAGATAAATCAAGCCAAGACGTGGCTATTGAGAGAAATTAAGAAATGAGTAAAACAACCACCAATTGATTAAGCATCATAAGAGTTATAAAGCATGAGATTAAAGCATGAGTTTAAGATATATGTGCTTAAAAGATAATAGGAGCTTGAAATGAAAGTAAACAAACTACGCAAGATAGATTTTAAGTGTGTTGCCTAATGGGCTTAAGAGATGTGAGATTTGATCTAAAGCATAAAAATTTAAACCATTAAAGCAACTTATATCAATCACAAAGCATGAGAAAATAAGCAGATTAAACTTATCCTTACTTCTTTGGGGGTTTCTCACCCAACTAGGTAGGCGTTCTACTTAGTTATCTTTATCTTAGCTTTATTAGGTGTTCCTTCTAGGGATCTTATTATTAGGATAACTTAGCAAGAGATATGAGATAGCAAAAGAACGAACAACAAGCTAAAAATGAGTTAGATCTACAAGCAAACACATTATTCATGGGGTTGAGATGATGCCCACACCATCTAAAACTTACACAGCCCAAGCTAAGAAAAACTCAACAAAAGGAAAACAAGCTAGATCTACCCACGCCCTAGTCTACTTCCAGTTTGAAGAAGAGGGGAGTTTGTACCACTTCCCCTCTTACACTCCAAGCAAAATCTAACAAGCAAACAAAACAAAAGTGCACTTCTGCTTGTGAAAATGAGAAATAGTGAGAGATACTACTAAGTCCCTCTGCTAAGTTATTGAGTGTTGTATGTGTCTTTTGGGGCAGCCAAGAGCCTCTTTCAGATCTGATATACCTGTTATAATAGCAAGGTCTTATAGATGTATACATACAACTAAGCAGAAATATGAAAGTTTATTCTTTTGGGACAAGGATTTTCTACAAGATAAGATAAAATTTTGCAATATTATTGGACCTATCTAAACCATTTATGCTAGCTGAAAATGAGATGGATGTATAGCACATATAGAGCAAGGCAATAATCAAGATGGCTGAAGTATGTATAGATTCAAGAGACCCTTCCCTTCAAGAAGGTCTTCCCAATGAAACCTTGGAAGCTAACTCTAATCTCCTTTATAGATCAAGCATATAATTGAGCAGAATGTTAGAGCAAAATAACATAAACGACACTTCAGTTTAGGTTATGCAATAAGATTCATATGATAAAATGGCATACGCACCATCTACCCTATTCAAATAACACTTTATTCAAGATCTAACATTGCAAGATTCAACAAAGAAATTACAAGGTTACCTCCATATGCATAAGAGAAGCAAGCATATGCATTACCCACTTCATGTTGTCCTCCAAAGTTTTTTGAATTTACATTAAAAGAAGTAGATCTTGGAGAGGAATACTTCAAAACGAGCGAATGACCAAAATGAAATGAGATGAGAGAGAGAGAGAGAGAGAGAGTTGTAAACTAAGAAGAAGCATAAAAATAGCTCAAGATACGGTGAGTTGGGCTTTGAAAGAGAAAAGGGATCTATTTATACCGAGAGGCAAACCTACCTCTCTTTGGATCTGCTTCAAATATCCAATTCACCAAGCAATAGAGAAGCCCTCAGATAGGGCACTCTTCCTAGGGTTTGCACAATAGTTCTAGGGTGTAGAAAAATAGGAGAATTATTTAGATAGATCTACGGGCATGTAGGAAAGTGTGGGACTTGTGCCATGGAAGGTGAAAGGTTCAAATAATTTTGCAACAATTATTTGTTGAGTTTCTAGATGAGGGAGGGCACACCACCTTGGAGGGCACACCTCTTTGGATGAGGAGAAGAGATGAGAGGCTAAGAAAGAGTGTGAAGTGTTGGGATAACACAAAGGATGAGGGAAAGGCATGGGATCCATGCCAAAGAAATGTGAAGAGTCATCTCTCAACCAAAAACGTAACTTTTATTGGAGAAAGGAGGGCGAATTCCTAGAGAGCAAGCTTCCTTGTTCAAAAATTCAACCCAAACTCACATGGGGTGAGGTGGAGGATAAGGATCACTTAGGGACTAAAAGAAGGTTAAAATCTTGTAAGTGAAAAGTAAGGAGAGGCCACACCTAAAGTCATAATTAAATTAAAAAGTGGAAACGTCAATCTCTAGGGGCTTAACTTTGAGTGTGAGGTTGAAAGAGGTTAGAAAGGGCTGAAAAGGGTTGGGGAGGCTAAGGTTATGCTTTAGGCCCTTCTAACCATCATTTCAACATTTGCTACTTCATCTAACCTATTATTACAATTTTCATTTTGCCATGTTTAGACTTTTAGCAATTAAAATTGCTATTATAGGACTGGACTATCATTCTAGGTGGATCATTCAATCCCATGGTTTTTGTTGTCCGATTGAGATAAAACTTGGTCCAAGGATGTAGGAGGTGCTGGCCCCATTTTGAGCACAATTCCTCATCAAAAGTCCGCTGATCCAGCAATATTTGTTCAAAATAATTCAATTAACAACAATTAAACCTCCAACTTAGAGAAATTTAATTCAAAATTAATTAACTAAAAAAAAAACTAACTCCAGACTCGACGGAATTCCCCGAAAATTTCTAAGATGTCCAGCAGTAATGGTCATTTACAAGTGAATTCCCTATATAGTTGGGCTAACTTCAAAATATAAGCCCACTGCAACGCCGCTCACCACTTTGGAGGACATATGTAAAGTGTGAGGGGAAAATTCAAGGGAAATCATTAAGGCCGAAGGCCCAATGATAACCTGAAAATAAAAAACCCTCAGTGAAAGAAAATCTCCCAAAGGAATCCCATGCCAGTAACTGACCAGACATGACTCCATGCGCATCTATTATACTTAACGCACGCGAAAAATCCCAAGTACAAAATGAGCCGCCAAATAAACACATCCCTGTAGAACCAAGAATCTTCGACAACATGGGCATCTAACAATGCATCTCTTCATGGCACATATGTGTTGACCCATCGCTATTACGGGCGCTTCAACAATTTTCATACCTCAATTCAAACTATTACGTTTTAGCTTCGCTCTTTACATTGAAGCCGCTATCGATGTACGTAAAATAGTGACTTTGAATGGAGATTGGAATGTGAGGTCTTTGTGAACAACTGTGATGGTTTTGTACTACATAACAAAAGTCACTCATGCATGCAAGCTAAGGAAGGCCTTGGATGGTCTTATGCAGTCTCTGTGCTCTTGGTATGATGTGGATTGATGTCTTCTTAAAAGCCCCGGCTTCTAAAAGTATGCCGATGCAACTGTGACTGCAAGGTAAGAGGTAACCAACCTAGTATACTAATCATGTATGTTGATGATCTCTTTCTAATAAGATGAAGGGCTAATAGCCTAGTGTAATAGGGAGCCAAGACCATCCGAAAGATGAAAGACTTAGGTTTGATGCATTACTACCTAGGATTGGGCGGCAAAGATAAGATATTTCCTGCACAAGGAAAATACACGTAGCTGGGATGTACTAAAGAGGTTTGGTATGATGGATTGCAAATCCATGTCTACTTTCGCTAATGGTTACCAACCCGAGAAGCCTTTACGATTCCGACATACGTTCGTGATTTGGTGATCCCCACCACGTATAGGTGCTTGATTGGATCATTGATGTATATGATCCATACTGGGCCAAATATATGCTATGCAGCTGACAATGATTGGCCTTCATGACTCAATCGGAGATGCAGAGATGACCGGGTGGCGCGAAAGAATATCTTGAGATATCTCGAGGGACTCCATTATTGCAGGGACCGGTGATATACATCCGGGCTGGTGGTTTATTTTGCATGGCATGTAGATAAGTTGATCAAGGTGAAGCCCAGTGGATTAGGAGAGTACTTTTGGATACTGCTTTAGTTTAGGATCCGCCATGATCTCTTGGTCAAGCCGAAACTAGGGATCCATTGCATAGAGTACGTTATAAAGTTACTGGAGTATACTGGCAAAAGAAGTGATGTTAGAAAAGGAAGCAATATGGCTTTAAAATTCATTTTGGTTGTTTGGTGACAAGCTCGACGACGGTGGTTCACTATGATAATCAAAAGTTGCATTAAAATTGACGAGAACCTTTGATTTCACAACAGTCAAAACATATTGACATGAAGTACTACTACATCCAAGAATTGGTCCATATAAAAACTGTAAAGTTACAAAGCATATACTACCGAGTGAGCAAGTAAAGCTGATATCCCCACTCAAGCCTCCGACCTCGAGATGTACTTGTGCACCGAGAGGCAAGCTTGGTGTGACAGAATGACTCTCACTAAGAGGGAGTGTTAAATTTATAAAGATCGGCTACCATTCTCCAAATGAGAGTGCTTTCATATACAATTCCTCGGGCCAGCTAAAAGGAGATTTGGAGAATCAACTGGTCATGTGAGGTATTGAAAAAGCCAGGGGGAATGGACATCCTCTTTGAGTCAAACCAAAAGTCGGGACTAACGAGATGCTATGTAAGTCTAATGCAAAAGTCGACAACTCAGAGCATAGATACTAGTAAGCCGGGGAACGTGACAACCTCCGGTAGGTGTGTAGAGCATAGATAATGAAAGTGCAAAAGTCAGAACGAAAACCCTCTATGAGCAACCTCCAGAGCTCCGCAGGGACATGAGCAAAGTCGTAAGGCATATAGAAAAAGCTAGGTTGAATATAAAATTCCCATGAGCTAGAAACAAAACGATATTCCTATGGTGGATATGGTGGTTTAGGGTTCGCCTGAGGGTTCACCATAGATCCTCTATGTTATAACTTATGATCTCAACATGGTATCAAAGTTGGTGTGGACTCTTCCATCTCTATCCAGCATTGTTTTAGGGCTGTTTCAAGTCTGAAACTAAGGTTTCCAGTGCTGTTTTAGGATTGTCTCAGGTCTGAGTCTAGAGTTTCAGCACTCCTTTTTCGGACAGCAAACATATTTATGGGGTTTTTACTCTCTTTCACCTGCATGCTCCTTGGACAGTTTTTGGGTCTTTTCACCGGACTCAAGGAGAGTTTTCTTGCAAATCTGTGCCCTTTTCTAGGACAGTGCACTCCTTTTACTCTCTTTTCCACCAAAATACTACAGTTTTTCAGGGAAGCGCTCATATCTTGAGAACATATGGATGGAAAATGGCTTCTTCGCCGTCTTACTGGGGCCAACTACCATATTTGGGTTAATCAGATGACAGCTCTTCTACATAGCAAGAGTTTAAGGATGTATTTGGTGAAATAGGTTCCACGTGAAAATGTCCACAGCTACGACCTCATATGTTTAAAGAAGGATGAACCCTAGGGTTGATCACTCCTTAAGTGGAGCTACACCTTGTTCATCACACAATGAATAACAAGGGTGCGAAACAGATTTGGGATGCTTTCCACAACTTTTTTGGCGCAGTGAACACTACTCAAGTCAATTGACTTGAAACCAAGTTATCCAACCTCAAAATGGCTGATTTATGTACCATCAAGGAGTATATTGCCAGGTTCAAGAACCTAGAGGCTGACATTCTTACATCCAGTGGTAAAGGTAAAAACGATTATGAATATATCAGTATTGTTCTTAATAACCTTTCTCCTACATTCAAAAATTCCGCTATTAAATTTTTCAGCATTCCTCTTTTTCTCAAAGCACCTGCTTTGCCTACTTTAGAGGATGTGTTTTCTAACCTTATCCAGCATCAAGTCACCCTGAGAAATTTGTGTGAACTCACCCTTAGAGATCAAGCCTATTCTAAGGTTTCTACATCCTCATGTAAGCACGAGTCTGCAGGGAACTCCCAAATCCTCAAAGAAAAAGAGGACAGCATGTCCTTATTTCCATAAGGAGGGCCATTCCTTCAAAATTTGTCTCATCCATCTTCAAAAGATTGAAGAAATTGCTAGGCAAACAACTAGCAGCAACAACCTCTTCGAAGAAAGGGTTGGTTCTTCTAACTCTACACATCTTGTTGTGCACACTGCTCTATGGTCTTCAACTTCTTCACAGCAATGGATTGCAGATTCTGGGGCTATGAGACATATGATGAAGCACAAGCACCTTTCCTCTAATTACAGTGATCAGCAAAAAGGAGAAAAGGTAACTATAGGTGATGACTCAACTCTTCCAATTTCTGGGTGTGGCACTATTGCGATTGACAATGCTAAGCATGAAGATGTTCTCCATGTTCCTGAGGTTGGACCAAATTTACTATCTATTTACCACATCACACACACCAATAAAAATGGCAGAATTTTGGTGAGACAAACGGATTGTCAAGGATATTACTGACAGGTTCAAAGTTCTTGTTTCATGATTTTGTGATGAGTCTAATGTATCTACAAGTTGAGGAAGAATTCTTCACCTCCAGCTTTCCAACAAGTTCATTGAAATGTTGGCCAACGCAAATGATGACAATCAATTATGGCATTTTGATATAGGTCACACCAATTATGGATCCTCAAGACATATGAGTCGCCTTCGCCATGCTAAGGGTCTTCCAAATATCAACCCTCCTAGTGGTGTTTACGAGGGTTGTGTGATGCATAAACATCATAGAGAGTCCTTTCCAAAGGAGAAATAAAGATGTGCTTCTAAGCCCCTTGAACTAGTTCACGATGATATTTGCAGCCTCATGGCAACCACATCTCTTAGGGTAGCCAAGTACTTCCTCGCTTTTATTGATGATTATTCTCAGTTTCTATGGGTCTACACCACTAAATCCAAAGATGAGGTGTTTGGAAAATTCTAAGAATTCAAATCTCTTGCTAAAAATCAATGTAAACAGAAGAACAAGTGGCCCCGGACTGATCGAGGAGGCAAGTACATTGTAATGTTTTCTGCTGGTTTCTCCACTCTCGGGGCATTTCTTGGCAGAACATTGTTCCCTATAGTCAGCAAAATGGTGTGGCTAAGCATAAGAATAGGGCTATCATGGAAATGGCCCACTGTATGCTTCTCTCTTAGAGCATGAAGCTATCTTTTTGGGGAGAGGTAGTTGTTTGTGCCACATATATCATCAATCATACACCTACTTGTGCAGTTACTAGTATGATTCCTTATGAGCATGGCAAAAGCCATTTATCTCAAATTTCAAGATCTTTGGATCAAGTGCATGGGTCCACCCGCCTCATCACAAATGTGATATATCGCCTATCCATTACACTCCTCAAAGGACTCTAGTTGACTATAGTGAGACTTTTCAGGGATATCGTCTCTATGACCCCACCTCTCAGCAAGTGATTAAGCATCGTAATGCTATCTTTGATGAGCCTTTTCCTTGTGGTCTCCTTCCTAATGATGATTTTCAGCATTTATCTACCAAACATGTCTCTTCTCTTGTTGGGTTGCTTGTTGATGACTCACAATTGGTTGTAGTGGACCTTTCCACGTCGCCATCTAGTGTTAGTCCACCCATATTTACCCCCCTCCAAGTTCATCCTATGCAGTGACTACACAGTCTCCACGAACTAATGAAACTACTTCACCATCTAGTCCCTCCTCTCCTCTAGATGTTTCTTCTAGCCCTTCCTCATTAAATGATGTCAACACCCCTAATACTCACTCTCTAGATGTGCAACCCAGTGATGCTTCTCCTTCTAATGATGTCCAAATCCGAGATGATATTCTTCATGTGGATGCTCAACTATTTGATGATGATTTTGACAATTGTCCTTTGACTACATTGTTTACATCTCTGCCTCAGTGGTTTGTTGCCACTCTTACCAGTGTTGTTAATTTCCTTGCAAGTCCTTTAGAAGTCATTCCAAGTCGCCTCCATCTCGAGCTCTAATTTTAGCTAACCATTCTATGTTCTAGACAAATACCAGTTTTCTTTGCTAAAGACTCATTTGAGCACGATCAACCCTAATGAAGATCATGGAGGTTTTCTCCGAGAGCGATATGGCTTTTTATGACCCCCAGATTAGCGTTTTTTTTGGGGGGGGGATGTATGGTGATGATCTATTATGATGTTCTATGAATGCCTCTTGTGGATGTAATGCCTTCTCTATCGCCCCTTATTCAACTTGAGAGGGGGGGTGTTGAAACTTGAAATTATGTGGTTAATCTTCACTTGAGGCCACGTGTCGACCTTTTATTGGATGTATTGGGGGATTTGTTGAGCATACATATGGGTACTTAACCAAATATTTGTAGTTTTTATAAGGCCATCCAAGTCAACCTCTTACCAAATATTTGTATCTTTTATAAGGCCATCCAAGTCAACCTCTTGGGGCTAGCGCCCCAACCCTAAAGGAGGTGTGTATATATAACACACATTTGTAGATCATTCATTCAAGTTATTCACCGCTAAAGGCCTAAGGGAAATATTCCTATAGTGTGCTTCTCTTGTCATGTGTTTGGTTATTACAACAATCTCTCGTGTGTTCATCATTTAAGTGTTGTTACATTTTTATTGTATTTTCACTTTGCTAGATTAGGGATTGTTGGAGAGTTCATCGTAGATCCACTATCTTATGATCTCAACATGCATATCCCCGCTAAGTTTCGAGGTCAATGTGAATACAAGTTGATGTAGTGGTTCTTGTCAACCCCCAAAGATCCCTTGTAACCCAAAAGGATTAGAAGTTGGACTCTCAGACTATGCTTTTGTTCAAGCAACTCTAAATAATGAAATTGTTGACTCATTTCAGTTACTTGTCTCTTGCAATTTTCATGATTGTATGAAGATTCTTTCGATTGATCACCTTCTTTTAGCCTTATAGTCAAAAATCTAGAATCGATTATTTATCGGGATTCTTCGTTATAGTTGCCCTATTAAATTCCTCTATTTTTCTTTTTATTCTTCTCCCAAACCTTGTGATTCCAAGCATCTTGACTCCATGCCCAATGGAAGAAGTCGGCCAATCACACATCAACTCACTAAAAATCCCATAAAAATTTGTTTTAAAAAGTGTAACTACCAAATCTTACAAAGAAGAGTTACATTGACAAATCCAAAGAATTTCAAAGGGACACCCCTCTAGAGTTGGCAAGCACCAAATCTAAAGTGGGAGGAATTGTGTCGTTCACAAAGTCACCTCCCTAAGTTGTCCACTCGAAGTTGTTGAAGGAGTTTGCGGTGACTTCTTAAGGACAACTTTGGATGATAAGTTATAATAGGTCGGAGAAGCATGAATGAAAGACTATGGTAGCATACCAACAAGGAATCTTGGCCAAACAATTGATTGGCACACAAAAGGAAAAGAGGATCCAAGCTTAGACGAGAGTGAAGAAGGCGCACAAGAAGTGTAGTCTGTAACAGGCAGGTAATAAGTAGTAGAAAAACATGTAAAAGCAACAATACAATGTCTAAACAGGCATAGAAACTAATAACATCGATTTGAAAATACCTTGTAGCAAACAAACTATGGGCACAAGAGGCACATAGACTGAGGTGCAAACCCTATAGGCTATAACAAGTATAAAATTATGCACAAATCTCAAGACAGGTCAAAGTACACGCACAGAACAATGCACACACATATCAAGACAGGCTGTACAAAACAATACAAAACACTCCCAAGATAGAGCAAGACAAGTGCACATGACATTCACACACCCAAGGTATGCAAAACGGGCCTAAATAGACTAGAAAATAGGATTTGTGCATACAAAACAAGCAAATTATGTTAATGTTTTACTTATACATCTAGCAGTTACAGTTCTTCTTTATTATTACAGTCATTTAGCACATTAGCTGCATATATAAGATTACTGGAAGAGAGGCAATCACAGAAACAATAGAGACACACAGATTATCCTGGGAAACCTTCATGGGGAAGAAAACCCAGCAAAAACTTCCTCAATATAGATAGACCAAAAACAAAGCAGAAGATCCTCCTCTACTCCTTCACTAGGAAAGAGTAGCGCACCACTTATCCAAGAGATACCAAGAGATAGACCAAAACCCTCCTTGACGTCACCCCCAGTTGCAGCAGCTACTCCTCCAAAACTTGCGCATTTTTTCCTCTTGTTGCAGAGAACGAGTGAGTGTGCAAATGAGGTGCTAGCTTCCTTTATAAATAGTAGTATGGCCTCCCTTAATTAGGTCTAGGCCAACCTATCACTTTACCCTTTTAATTTACATTTAATTGTCAAGGCACAAAAGGGTCGACTTTTACAAAGGCACTATTATCCCCATTTTGTGGATAACTAAGGAGATGATGTCTCGAGGCCCTCGGGTTGCATATATGGAGTGTCAAGACACTACATGACCAGCAGTACCCTTTGCACAAATGGAAAACCCACTCACCACCACAGATGGTCACAGGTTTACAGATGGCATCCACCACACCAGTTGGGTTCCAGAAGGTCGTGGGCCTTGCTCCATGAGGTACAAGTCAGTATTATGGTGAGCATCATTTCAATATCTAAGCCATTTGATTATGTTGTATCTTAGATTGCTCTAGATTTCATGATATGTGCTTGGACATTATGACTTTTGCCCTGCTTCACCTTGGGGTTTGACATTGTGCCCTAGTAAGTGGCCTTCTTTGGGAATGGGTTTGCTACTAGGAAATACCTTAATGAGCCATCCTACCGTTCCCGACCATACTTACCATTTTCCATCATTATTCCCCTCCATTTCCTTATCTCTTGGGATTTTAGGGTGTATTGACCCAAGAAGGGGTTGTTCCTCATTCTATGGGAAGAAGGGGCTAAAGGCCCAAAGGGGTTGGTGTTGGGTAAAAGATAAAAGACTTATATAAACCTTCCAGATGCTTCGCCCAGGGATCACCCAAGAAAGCAATAAAATGCTTATCTTTAAATAAATGGGACCCACAATATAATAATAAAAATGCTTAAAAGGTAGATTGAAGGATAGGAGGTCTCATCACGAGCCAACCAATCACATCCATGAATATCTAGTGGTATGACATTGTCATCATCTGGTCACCAAACCAGGGCAGTGACTCTCAGTTGCATGGTTGAGAGAAAGGGGGTCTCATCATGAGCCAGCCTTCTCATCTCCATTAGGTGTTTGTGGGTGACATTGCCACCACCTGGTCACCACGCCAAGGCAGTGACCTTCAATCACTCCTTATGCTATTATGAAAGAAAATATAAACAAAGAAAGATAAAAGACAAATGATGGGCTTGGAAAAAGTGCATTACAGACGAAGGTACCACACACCCACTACAAAGGCACCCATGAATGAAACATTACGGCCCCTAGTATGTCATGAGCCCTATGCCCATTGAGTCTTAACCTCATCCACCTCATACACCTTACATGGCATAGAGAGGGACCTCTTGGAGGCTCTCCTTGACCTAGGGCAATATCTACCCAATAGGACACCTCGTCAACCCTCCCATACTTAAGCTTGACAAGTCCCAT
The DNA here is from genome assembly GCA_010110895.2 of Picea sitchensis. Classification (NCBI taxonomy): domain Eukaryota; kingdom Viridiplantae; phylum Streptophyta; class Pinopsida; order Pinales; family Pinaceae; genus Picea; species Picea sitchensis. Next base: position 63,825 of record SNQJ01S0066588.1, read on the forward strand.
AGTGTCTTTGCACTGTTAATTGTTTGATATAGTAATCTTTGATGCACATGCTTAGATGGCTTATTTATTGATTGGATCCACTTATCATGATGTTATGACTTGAGATCCTTGGAGGGCGTGTTCATTTGTCTTTGCAGGACCTAGTTGGTGGACAATTTTGGGAGAACAAGCCTAGCTTGGGCTTCCATGGGGCTACAAGCCCACAAGTTGGATACCAGGGGCCCGCATGCCAGATGAGAAAGAGATGACTTGGACGGCCTTGATGATGACTTGGACGACCTATCCCACCCATTGCTTGCCAAACAATTTTCCCAGGAGGGGCAAAACATCCCACTCTTGAGCATGGAGTCATGATATTGGGGGCTAGGGCTTGGTGGTGAGGTGCCACTCATTTGCACTTGAACATTTTGAGGAGAAGGGGTCTTCACCATGATGAGATCACTTAGATGCTTGACACGTGGCCTTGGGAGGCCCTTCCATGCTTCTCCAACACGAACGACCTCCTCAAAGTGGCAAAACGTCCCCTAAAGGGGTGATGTCATGCTAGATTAGGGTTTAATTTGAGCAAAAGATGAAATTTTAAGTGAATTATTTAATATTATTGTGTCAAGGGGGCAAGATTAGGGTTGTTGACCCCTAATCTTGTGTTTTACTCCTTATTTTGTGTACAAGCTATGTTCGCTAATTTTTGTATAAATAGCGATCATAAGATCTCATTTTAAATCACAACTCTCTCTCTCTTATGAGAGACTTGGTCTGAAATTTTCGGCCCCCTTGGCTCTTTTAGCTCTTATGCACTTGTTTTATGGCTATGTTATGAATGGTTAATGGAAGAAGTGATGTGCCAGCCTTGGAAGGTGATTTTCTAGCTCTTGTGGTGGATTGTCTTGGCATTTCTCTTGATCTTGGTATGTTTTTCTACTATTATGCTATCATTTTTTCAAGTTCAAGTATTGTTATGTTAGGAGCTAGGTGGGAAGTATCAGGGCATACACCCCCACCATAGTCTTCACCATTTTATTGCCTCATCTCATTGATTAAGGGTTTGCTAAGAGAAGTATAAGGGCATACACCCTCTTAGCTTAAACCCTAGCTTAGAGAAAGTTGCCTTGGGGAGTAAAAGGGCTTACACCCCCAAGGAGGTAGCTTCTCTAAGCTCCTTATGAGTCCATTAACTCAATAGTAAAGGCACTAGTCATACCTTTTTGCATTGGAGATATAAAATCATTGCCTTGGGAAATGCAATCCTCGGTCTTTTGAAAGATTTATTGCTTGAAGTTGGTTTGCCTAATTGAGAGGACTCTTCCCCTACTAGGGCGTCCCCTCTCTCCCACTACTTCTTGCTGCTGTTATAGAATTACATCTTCAGCCATTCGGGCTGCAAAAACCCTAACTTACTTTCTTTAATAACTCTCTTATCAACCATTGGATTCCGCCCAAAGTTTGTACACTTACTCTCCTTGGCCTAGCGCACTTCTTGGCAAAGTTTGAGGGGATTTCAGTGGCTGATTTTCTTGCTGTAATACATTGAATGTTACAGCCGTAAGGCTGATATAATTTGCTGCAGAACAATGTTTACAACAGCCTTATCCTTTATGCTAAGAGTTTTAGTTTTTCATCTTGAGTTTAGCTAGCCATTTACTAGTTTTTCTCTTTCATTTTCTACTTGATCTTTAGCATTTATTGAGCAGCTTATAGTATCTTTTTCTTGCTGATATATATTGCCATCTATTGCTGCAAATTAGGGACAGCAAGCTTAACTTGCTGATCCAACTAACATATACTATTGCAAGGTGTGTTTTCTTGTGTCTCGGGCAAGTACAATCATCCAAAAAAGCACTACACCTATGGGGCAGTCATTACTTGACTTACAAGGCATCTCTCCCTACCCTTCATTCCATTTAGACTTGACCTATAGGGGCTTCACTTCCATCCATCTACATCTCCATCTCAATCCCCCTCGAGTCTCCGGGATCGCCTCCCAGGAGTGACCTTAGTCACCCCCAAGTGCGAGACCTACATCGAGGTGACATTGGGTGTAGGATTCCCAAAGTTGTAGCACTTGTTCCGTGGTTGGGTCGGGCTTTGCCCAACCTACAACTTGCGCTATAACAGGCACAATAGAGCCTAATTAATAAATATAATATAATAATATTATTCAACACTCCCTCTTAGGTAGAATATTCTTCAAAGTTACAATATTTCAACACTCCCCCTTAACAAGAAGGGTATTCTACAGACAACATCAATAACAACTGACTGGACTCAATACAACATCAAGAGGAGGAGACAACGCCATCAACATCTGGAACATTGTTTGTCATATCTATAAATCATTGGAAGTTTTTCTCATCATCAACATCAGTATAAACTGAGCATCGTCATCATTTGCAGCGCGGAGCTGGAGTAACATCATCAACAGCATGAAGCTGGAACATCAACATCAACAGCACGAAGTTGGAACAACAACATCAATGGCAACAGAGAGAGACAGGAGCATCAACAGCAGCAGAAACAATAGCAACAACAGTGGACACTCCAACAGACCGTCCATCGAGACCTTACGGGATCTGTCCAGGGATAATAAAATCCCCTAGGATATAAATCCTATCGAGTTGCCACACTACTGACCACATCAAGTATATACATACATAGGCACTCTGACAAACCGTCCATCCGGACCTTACGGGACAGAGGGATCTGTCTAGGGATGATCAATCCCCTAGGATATAAATCCTAATGAGTTGCCCTGCTGGTGGTCAGGATACCATAGTATCATTAGTGTCACTCCCCCTTTCGAGGGAAGTCCTTTCGGACTACACCAAGCTTGTCTCGGAAGTACTCAAACTTCACACGAGACAGAGGGTTAGTCAACACATCTGCTACCTGCTCATCTGTGCCAACATACTAGAGCTTCACAGCTCCCTTCTGTACCATGTCAGGAATGTAGTGGTATCGGATCTCAATGTACTTCGTTTTATCGTGGAACACTGGGTTCTCTGTCATCTTTATGCAACTCTGGTTATCACAAAAGATCACGGTAGCATCCATCTCTAGGTCAAAATAGACCTGTCAACAAATTTTGAAGCCATATGGCTTCACAACTGGCGGAACATGTTGCAATGTACTCCGCTTATGTCATAATGAGAGCAATACTGGATTGCTTCCTGTTTTGCCATGAAGTCATGGCTAACCCCAAACTGAAACAACATCCTGAAGTGTTTTTTTTTGTCTGAAGCCCTTCCAGCCCAATCTAAATCAATATAGCCATACAATCTGAAGTCACAATCTCCAGTAGAACAGAGGCCATAGTCCAACGTACCCTTAAGATATCTCATCACATGCTTTGCAGCTACAAGGTGAATACGTTTGGGCTCCACCAAATACTGACTCAAGGTGTTCACAACAAAGCATATATCTGGTCTGGTATTCGTCAAATACATCAACGAACCAATCGTTTGTTTGTATACAATAACATCAACTATTTCTAACAAAGTATCAACCAATAACTTCAGATTCGTCTCCATAGGAGTGGACATGGCTCTACAGTCCATCATGTTGAATCTCTTTAGAATTTCCACAGCATACTTTCCTTGATTAAGGAAAATCTCTTCTGGGCTTTGCCATACTTCAAGACCTAAGAAATAGTGCATCGGGCCTAGGTCCATTTCAAATTCAATGGCAAGCTTCTTCTTACAATCTATGATGAGCTTTTCTTCATCTGTCAAGAATAAGTCATCCACATATAGCAACAATATAACCGGTCCATCATTCTCAATCTTGAAGTAAAGGTTGGGATCAGCTTTACTCTTGGTAAATCCCAAGCTCATTAGAAAACTATCAATCTTGTCATACCAAGCTCTTGGAGCTTGCTTCAACTTGCAGACATGAGTCTTCTTGTCCTATACTTCGAAACCAAATTTTCACATTACATTGTACCAACCTGGTACACTTGCTCAGTTGCAACTCAATCTGCATAATCATGTGTTGGTTCTATATGCTTTCTGCAAAGCACTATTTGTCTCACTGCCTAAGAGTGTGTCCTCTACTTTTTCTGCAACTATTCCTTCTAGAAACGAGACTCTGTACCTGCACCTACAATTTCTGAAGCTGAGGATGACTGCTCTATTTTCACTGTAGTTGTTGAATTCTAAGAGTAGCTCCTCTATTCTATCATGGAAACAACTTCATCTAAAACTAAGAGTGGTTGATACTGAAGGTAGCTTTTCTTCTTTCATGGAGGCAACTCAATCTCCTATTGTAGTCATGTATCCATGGCCTGACTCATGTACTGCACCAACTGGTATTGGAGATAACTCAATCTCAAATACAGGGATTGCCATACCTGCTCCTTCTGAATCGCATACTGTGTCGGGATCATGGTTGTTCTGGCTGTCTTCACAAACACTGGAACTATTTCTTTGATTACTGGAGCAAGTGCCTCGTCATAGTCTTCTCCCTCTTGCTGGGAGAATCCTCTGGACACAAATCAGGCTTTGTACATCTTTATACTATTATCCGCAACATGCTTGTTCTGTTAGATCAATCTTCGAAGTCACCATTGACTTCCCTTCTAGTCTCAAGGAAAAATCCATATCCCAGTCCTTCTGACTGGCTTCCTCCTCTGTCACTGAAACAAGGGAATCTTCCAAGGAGATTTCACATCTCCTGGAAGTCTCTGAAGCTACGATCTAGTCTTCTCAACTCATGGCATCTATCTGACCATCCTGGAAGACATCTCTTTTCCCCATTTGATCCTCTCTAAGATCAGGCTCACTCTGAGTCTCCATGCTCCCTCTGAAGCTTGACTCCCTCTGAGTCTATATAATCCTCAGAGCCATCTACTCCTTCTGATATGGCTCATCAATGCTATATGGATTTGCATCCTGCAAAGTGTCATGGGACCATGTTGGTCTCTTCATGGTTACTGCAATGATCCTAGGTAGGCCCTTCTGGCTCTACTAACTCTTTTTGATGATCTGAATAGTGATCAACTGCACTAGAGGGATTTGTCTTGTCATCTTTGGAGCCTTCTACTCCTCGTGATCTATCTCCATATGAGATGTTTTGAATCTAGCAAACGTAGCTTCTTCTTCTTCTTCTTCGGTACATGGATGTATATGGTCATGTATACAACTTGGATAGTCTGCTCCATGTCTCATCTAATATGTTGCCTCATGTAGCCGTCACTATAGCTCCCTCAGGGTTATCACCTGTGAACTTCCCGGAACAAGAGCAACAAGGGAGAAACAGTAGACAAGAATAATACTCTTTATAATAATAATAAAAATAATAGTGAGAACAACCGTCACAGTAGCTCCTTCAGAGCTATAACTTGTGACCTGCCTAAAATAAGGGTAAAAAGTAAGAAATACAATAATAAGGAATGAGAGAAACACTCTTATAGTGTTGTGATCGATCATTCCTCCATGGTAACCTGGAAACAAAACAAGAAGTTTCTCCTAGAGGAGATATTAGTTATATCTAGTAAATGATTACAGTAAGCATTTATCTCAATAGTGCTCACATGCTACCAAGTATTCAATAGTAAAACTTTTCAAAGATTGTTACCACAACTATAGTGTTTAGCAGTTATCAAACTTGATATGTGTAAATTTGAATCTTATCAATTTAATCAATCAAACCTGGAATCTAGAGTTTTTTTTTTTATACTGAAGGAATCGGCAACTCGTGGTTCTCGTACTCTCGTGACACGGGGTCGATACCCGTCCGCTACCACTATAACCCCAGGTGCGCCACACAGCCCGCAAGCATGGAGCACAAGTAAATCGGGGTGAGAATCAAACTCGAGACCTCCTTTACATATTTCCTTCCATTTACATTGCACTTGCCAATCGGTCTACACCCCTGCGGGCCTGGAATCTAGAGTCTTGTCCTCAAGAATGAATGTTGTTTCTTTTCTTCCAAGTTTCCTTCACTCAAGATGACAACTATTCTCTTCAACTTGTCCTCTATACTAAGATAATATGCTTTCTTGACACAAATCTGAGTTAGAGAATAAACTCTATAATCTCAACCTTGATCAATCTAATACTTTTGACTTTAATTTTGACCAATGGTTCGTATGATAGTCATAACTTCAACAGATCAAAATACAATCGAGATGTTCATAAGATCATAACAAATAGAGGCATATTAAATTGATCAAACCTGAGGTGCATTGTTCCTATGAATGTGTTGAATCTGAAATCCCTCTGGATCTACAATTGTTGTTTAGACAAAAGATCCTTTCTCCTGCAAATACCCTTTAAAAATAATGATACAATTTAAACATATGTAAGTACATACCTCTAACAGTATCTTTCTAGGGTAAGGCGCACTAGGAATAAAACATCAGTCCCAACACTTCACAAAAACTTTCGCTGCAGTTGGCATGAAGGAACTGGCACTGCAACTGCAACTGATACTGCAACTACAACTACAACTGCTACTGCAACTACAACTACAACTGCAACTGCAACTACAACTTAGGGTTTTATGAGGAAACCCTAATTTTTCAAACTTCAAATTTCGAAATTTTGATCCAGGGACTAGATGTGCCCTCCTAGGGCGAGTTCCTAGGTGTGGTTACTTTCTCTAACGTCCTCCTCAAACAAGGAAAACGTCACACTTAGGGTTTATGCAGAAACCCAAATTTTGCAGTCGTTGCAATACTGAAACTGAATCTTGGAGAAGGTGTGTTGAAGCTAACCACTTCTTATAAACTGTGAGTTGGTCTATTTCAGGCCGGCTCTGATACCATGTTAATGTTTTGCTTATACAGCTAGCAGTTACGGTTCTTCTTTATTATTACAATCATTTAGCACATTAGTTGCATATATAAGATCATTGAAAGAGAGGCAATCACAGAAACAATAGAGACACACAGATTATCCTGGGAAACCCTCATGGGGAAGAAAACCCAGCAAAAACTTCCTCAATATAGATAGACCAAAAATAAAGAAGAAGATCCTCCTCTACTCCTTCTCTAGGAAAGAGTAGCGCACCACTTAACCAAGAGATAGACCAAAACCCTCCTTGACATCACCCCCAATTGCAGCAGCTACTCCAAGACTTGCGCACTTTTTCCTCTTGTTGCAGAGCACATGAGTGGGTGTGCAAATGAGGTGCTAGCCTCCTTTATAAATAGTAGTCTGGCCTCCCTTAATTAGGTCTGGACCGACCTGTCACTTTACCCTTTTAATTTACATTTAATTGTTAAAGGCACAAAAGGGCCAACTTTTACAAAGGCACAATAGGGCCTAATTAATAAATATAATATAATAATATTATTCAACACTCCCTCTTAGGTAGAACATTCTTCGAAATTACAATATTTCAACAAATTATGCACATAAATCAAGGAATTTCTTGCACAAATTTGAGGCAAACACGTATCCCAAGGTGCAAAACAGCCAATCAAAAGCATGAAATGAAAGGGCTGTTGGAAAGTCAATTGTTGAGTGTTTGTTGAAGTTGAAAGATATTAGGGAAAAATTATTAGCCATAGGAAGAGATAAAGATAAGATAAGACAATTTTATTAATGTCCAACAAATGAAAACAAAAGTAGATCAATGGGATTGAAGAATACAACAAGTATGAATACAATGTGGGAGTGCAAGCACACAACTCCTAGAGAATGTTGAAAATAACATAAAGAAAAAAAATTGCAGTAGTACAGCCTCAAAACACATGTATATAACGGTGACAAAGGTATAGTAATCCAAAATACGAGTGAGTATGTCCAAGATTGGAAAAGTGGACAACTCAAGAGTCTATCAAGAGAGAAAGAGTGAGAGAGAGATCTCAAGAGTCTATCAAACGCTTTCTAGAAGTCTATAAAGCAATTATAAACCTTCGAAGAGCGATGACAAGCCTCCTCAATAATGGCTCGAAGTGTGAAGATGTGATCAATCATCTGGTAGTCTGGGCAAAAACCTGCTTGTCCTCTGGCCCTGAGATGTCGACGCTCCAACTCCTCAAAGAGTCACTAGTGTAATATTGTCGCGTAAAGCTTGGAGAATGGTTGTAATCGTAGATGAAAAAATTGGTAACATCACGAAAAAATGTGATCACAAATAGAAAACGAGAAATCTTCTTCAAAAAATCACAATGTTTAGCAAAAATCGTGACATTGCAATTTTTCCTAAAAATCATGATTTTTCAAGAAAAAAATCAGCAAGACTTGAAAAAAAGACCAATATAAGCTTGAAATTTGATTTTTTGGGGGGTCATTTCCCTAACTTTATTTTTTGTTGGAAGCCATAACTAGCAATATCAATTAAATAAATAACATCATTGAAGTTGATCCAATTAGAGGTGCTTATATAGCTTAGTAGCAATATCCATATGAACTAAATAATGATGGAAACAAATGAATTTCTAAATCAATATTACAAGTTAGTCACCATATAGAGATGCAAGCTTATAAACATTGTTAAGAAAGGATCCTAAAATTTAGAATTATGAATATTTCATTTTTTTTTTAACTTTATCAAAATCATACATTTACAATATATAGGACTTTAAGAAGATCATCCTCGTAATATCAAGATTTTCCAGGGATGTCATTGTTTGTTAACATTTGGTGGGCAAAGAAATTAGAATAATGTGGTAAAGTGTAGAATAATTGTCTATGAGAAAATATCGACATCCTTAGTTGAGACAAGAGTGATGATTGGGAAAAAATAGAACAAAAGGTTAATCATTACGTAACACATCACTAATAGACCTTTTAAATATTAAAATTTGAGCAACAATTTCTCTCATGGCATGTTTTTGCAAGTAAATTGTCAATTTTTCTTTCTTACATCAACAAAATTGTATTAAAATTATATTATGACAAGCTAACCCAATGTCATGAACTATGTGGTTCATAAATCCATATCTCACACACAAAGTGGAAAATGAAGGCACACAAAGATATATATGAAATATATATTTGATATTGAAGTGATTGATGATCGATACAATTATAATGGAGTGTGTATAAATACACATGCCAAACGTTTTCGTCAATTGGGTTTGTTATCTCCTACCCTAGGGATAACTAAGGAGATCACGTCTCGAGGCCAACGGGTCCTAGACATGGAGTACTGAGAGCCAGATGACTTGAGCATGGCCCCGGAGGGCCCCTCTTTTCTTCAGTGCAGTCCATTTATCAGCAGCAGCAGTGTCCATCTCACCAGTATGTTCCTGGAGTGGCAATAAGTCTTGCTCCACGAGGTAATGATTTCGGGTATCATGGTATGTGTCACTCTGATTCTTGAAGCACTTGAATATGTTGCATTGAATTCTCCTTCATTTCATAACATTTGCTTCGAAATTATGCTCTCTGACTTGTTCATACCTGGAAGGGTGACAAGGTGCCCTAGTAAGTTGCTCTCCCTTTAAGATGGGTTGCCACTGGGTGGGTCTGTGAAAGGTCATCGTCCGTTCCCTCCATACTTACCACTTTCCATCTTTATTCCTCTCATCTCCCCTCACCTTTGATCGGGCATTGGGATTGGTCACACTAGGAAGGATTGTACCTTGCCTTGTGGGAAGAAGGGGCTAAAGGCCCAAAGGGTAAAAGTAGCTAGCAAGAGTTAAAAGTCAATATTGAAACCTTTGGGATGCTTCGCCCAGGGATTCTCGAGAAAGAAGTAAAAAGCTTCTCAATAAGAAAAGGGAACCCATAAGTTAAATAAACACTCAAGGTACTAGTTGATGGATAGGAGGTCTCATCACGAGCTGGACTATTATGACCATGGGCATGTAGTGGTATGACACTACCACCTATCTGGTCACCAAACCAGGGTAGTGGCTCTTGGTGGCATAGCCAAGAGAAAGGGGGTCTCATCACGAGCCAGCCTTCTCATCTCCGTGAAGTGTTTGTGGATAACGTTGTCACCTCTGGTCATCAAGCTAGGACAGTGTCCCTCAGCTATTCCCTTGAAGCACAAAAGCAAAAGATCAAAAACAATTAAGCTAAGAGTAAAAGGCAATGAATGGGCTAGGAAACAGTAACATTTATGACAAGGTGCAGCTCGCCCTCTACAAAGGCACCCACATGTGAGACTTGCATTTCCCTGTTATTACTACACCCCCATGCCCAAACACTTGCCTCGTGCCACCTCATACACTTACATGACCTGGATTGGCTCCCACCTGGGAAACACCCCAAACTTAAGGAACGTTAGCCCAATAGGACACCCTGAGACCTTCTCCAAACCTAACTTGT